>ML827193.1:77599-89597 GCA_009831015.1 Picea engelmannii | reverse complement strand
GTGGGAGATTGTTGGTTGTGGAGCCTGATTATCTTCCTGATTCAGAGGTCCTTGCTTTCAGCCATGTTTATACCCCATGAAGTATTTACACCCCATAAGTATGTACACTCTTCCACGCGGGGGAGTGCAGAGGGGGGGTACCCTCTCTGAGGGGTCTGGGGGCAAGCGGGCCCCCAGCGGGGGTTCGGGGGCGAAGCCCCCGAAGGAAAAATTGCCTTGTAAAAGTATATTGTAATTTCATTGTAAATCTGGACCGTTCATTATAAGGTCGCAGATCTAACGGTAGATATTATGTTAGGGTTTTTTGCCCTAGAAGACAACCCTCTTTTATGAGGGAAATGTATTGCGGCTATGGATGATGGTGAATATTGCGAGTCATGACGAGACCCCCTTTCTCTCAGTTGTGTAATTGAGAGCCACTACCATGGCTTGGTGACTAGATGATGGTAATGTCATACCGCTAAATACTCAGGATCATGATAGGTTGGCTCGTGATGAGACATCTCATCCTTCAACTAACCCCCTAATCATTCATTATCATTTACTTTTGTAGGTCCCCCTTTTATTATAGAGAAACATTTCATTGCTTTCTCGGGGATCCCTAGGCAAAGCATATGGAAGGTTAATATCTAGGATTTTATATTTTTAGCCAACAACAATCCCTCTAGGCCTTCAACCCCTTCTTCCCATGAAATGAGGTACATGCCTTTCTTGGGTCACTAAAGTCAAAGGACCTAGAAGAGGGTAGTATGATAGGATGTAATGAGAGGAAAGTGGTAAGTATGGTTGGGAATGGTACGATAACCCCTTAAGGGACCCTTAGTCACAAACCTTCCCCAAAGGTTGGCCACTTACTAGGAAATCTATGACACTCACCAAGGTGAAACAGGGTCAAAAGCATAATGTCCAAGCAGGCATTCTATAATCAAAAGTAGCTTAAATACAAAATTCTTAAATGCCTTAAATACTAGGGTGATTACCTGCCACAATACTTAACTTGTACCGTATGGCGCAAGACCCATCTGCCTTCCAGAAGCTAGTTGTCGTGGTGGATGCATTGAGAATGGATTAGAATGTGGTGATAGAGAATGATTTTTCATGTGCAAGTGGACATTGTTTCTCATGTAGTCTCTCGGAACTCCATATCTGCAACGTGCGGGCCTCGAGACATGATCTCCTTAGTTACCCACAAAATGGGGATAACAACCTGTACAAAGAGATTCTCGTTACATACTTAATAAATCAATTTTTGAACAGATCATGACATAAAATCAAACATTTGATTATTCTACTACAAAATATTTGAGTAGAAAATCATCATTGGGCAAAAGGAAAGAGGAGTGCATCAAGGATTTTGAAAATCCCACTCTATAAGCTCTTAGAACGCCCAATGGAAACTAGTTTAAACTCAAGAAAAGGGGGAAAATTGGTTAATGCTTCAAATGTTATGCAAGACCATAATGGAAATGGATTAAGGATTCCAATTTCGAATGGTGAAACAAGGGGAAAAAATCAATGCTAGTTCGAATGGAAATACAAAGGATAGAGCCAATTAGGAAGATTGAAGTATCATTTGAATGATTGTCAAGATAAATACTAATTTGAAGACTTCATGGAATGAACAAGTAATTTGAATGGTTGTAAATGCCCCAAGGTTTGGCAAGAGCAAGGATTAGATATTCCCCCTTCTGAATGACATGGTTAAGGTCAACAACTCATCAACACTCGAATGTAGATTCAAAGGAAATCAAAGCATTGGCACATCAAACAAGTTTACTCGAATGATTATCAAGGAGAAATAGTTCGAAGGCTTCACACCAGATTCACCTTAGAGTACATATTTAAGATTATTGTAAAGGTTTACAATGTACACTCAAAAGGTGGACAAAGAGGGCGCCGAAACCAAACGTTGATGGCCTTTATGAAAGGAGATTAGAGAATACATTTATGAGTTTAGAACTTTGCAAGCTCTTAGTACTTTGAATGAGAATCAAAGTATAGGAAATTCAAAAGGATCACCAATTATTTAGCCAAATTTGTTAGTTTTTCCTAAACAACATCATTATAGCATTGAGCATTGAGAAACACCTTAAGCATGCAACACAAATCCTCGGAACAAGTTAGAGCCATGAATATCCAAGCAATGCAATAACATAGAAAACCAAGATGTGCATAATGCTAGACATGCATGAGAAGCAAAGTATCTAAGCAAAACAATCATCAATGTACATGATATGAGCTATACTAAATGCAACAACAAACGAAGAAGTGAAATCGACATCTATATCAACAATCGAAAGTGAAGGAAATGAGTGCAAAAGAAAGCAAATTCTTTTTGACGAGGCATATTAAAAATTAAAAAGGGGGTCCCCAAGCTAGCTTACTTGAGGGGTGTTGAGGACTCAACAATTTTCTATTTATGGGGTCAAATGAACCAAATATTCCTTAACCTTTCTCAGTATCAAGGCACTAAGTGAACTACGACTTGCTTGGTTATACCACTAGTGTGTCTCACATATCACAAAACAAATAGCCTATATTTGTGGGGAAACCCATGGTACGGTCTCAGGTCCACATTCCAAACTCATGGGATGTTTGTACGTGTCTTCTCTAGCACCTCAACAAGGATCTCTTACTATTACTTTGGTTCCAACCTTACAGGATTGATGTTTTGTCCTAGGGAATCTTCAATCTTAGATGATTCAATCCACAGCCTTAGAAGAGGTTCCAACATGGCTAGGGAAAGGGAGGTATCAAACCTTTCTAAAGGCACTTTAGGTCACTTTTCATTATTTCATTGTTATATCATTTATGTGGTAGATATAGTGTTACTGTTGCAATGTATTGGAGATCGGTCCAAGTCTATTTTACAGGGAGATTGAGATGCATGTGGAGGTCGGTTTAGGAGGTGGAACACTCTCTTTGATGTTTGTCACAACTCTCATCTCCATCCCAAAAAGATTCAATACCTACAATAATGCTTGTCTAGGTGAGTTATTTCATTTTCTCCTCCCTTTCATTTTCAACACTTAGCTTAATTAGCTCACCAAAGGTGATTTAGAACTAACCCTATGTCAGCATAATTTCCCTTTTTAATTTGTTTTTCATTAATTTGGAAACCCTAATTGAATTAGAACCCTAGATAAATAATTAAGATTAATTTCTCGTAAAAAACTAATTAAGATTAATTCCTTGTAAAAAACTAATTAAGATAAAAATCCTAATTAATATAGTGGCATTCCTCCCCTCTATTTTCTTCCTCTTCTACTCTCTTACATGGTTTATCAGTTTTTCCCTAAAATTGACTAGTGAGTCCACTTTCTCCTTCCACTTTATGGTAACGTGGTTTTGTTCTCACACTACATTTTTTCAACTGTGTTAGGGAGTTCATGTCAACCCTTTCCTATCTTAAGTGAATGCTTCATCTTCTTTTCTGTGTTTAGTGTCTACTCCCACCATAGATGGTATTGTATCATTTTTCTCTAAGAGGGAAAGTTTCCCTTCTCCTCTATCATTATTTTCTCGAGTACTTCCTTAGGTGTCTCCCTCTTCCAACCTCTACATCCCCATAATGGGGGCCATCCACTTAGCACCATTGACATGGAAACTTATATGGCTCCTCATAATCATTATTTTCAACTTTGTCATTTGGTGTGTGTTTAGGGCATGGAACTGGAGTTCTCCCAAGGTCTTAATTTATCATGAACCTTTCATGTGTGCCCCCCTAGCTCTCTTACTTGGATTGAATCTTTCCTCTCTTTTGAGGAGAGCCCCTCATATCAAATCAATGGTTATAACATTTTAGGTGAACCTCTCCTAACATCTATAATAGAACCCCCTATTGAGGGGATGTCTCTTATCCATCCTTCACCCTAAGTGGCTCCTACACTCAATATCTAAGGTCTAGCTGAGTCTTGGGTATCTCCTTTAACTATACCTTTATCCTTTGGATCTTTGATTATTGGTACTTCTGTGACAATGTCTCAAACATTAACTCAAACCCGTACTCAAACAAGCCAAGTACACATACAACATCAACAACAAAAACCTCAAAACTCATCGAATATAAGCCAAGGGTGGCATGACTACTTGTTTAGGAGGCTATGAGAAAGTTGGAATGAATGCATGTTTTGGTGGATGGGAGAAAGTTGGAATGAATGCTTGTTTTGGTGGATGGAAGAAAGTTGGAATGAATGTGTGTATTGATGGCTAGGAGAAAGTTGAGATATATGGTTTCCTTAGGAAGAATGTTGCGATGTGTTCTTAGCTTTGGGGGAATGTTGGGATGTGTAACTATCTTATCAATTGTGTAGAAGTCGATACGAGAAATTAGCTTACATTAGGGACATATGTTATATGGTTACTTGGATTTAGAGGGAACTTAGTGGAGGTTGAGAAATTTGGGGTAGGATGTTGTCAACAATGGCAGAGCCTCAAACTAGTAACTTTCAATGAATATGGAACCCAAATATGAACAATTTCAACATCCCTATTTTATATAACAAGTTCCTTGTCCATAGCCAAGAATGGAAGGTGGTGACATGGCACCACCCCCTAATATCAATATGCACCCTTATATTGTTTATCCTACTTAAAACTCAAACCCTAGTATTATGAGTGCTTCCACAAGACCTTATTTTGACCAAGTATTTAGGCAAGTTTTGCATACCATATTGCAACAACATGGCTTCCTCCAAAAATATCAAAGTCACCTATGTTCAATGGTGTCATTTGGGAAGACCCTTGATGTTATTTTGAGTCCTTCACTTTTGCTTGCACTAAGTTTATTCATAACAACAATGTCATAGTTAATCTCTTTCCCCAATACCTAATGTTGATGGTGGAATTTTCAACCTTGACAACAACACTCAAAACACCCTTGTAGGGTTCTCAAGGGTACAATTGGAAAATGACACCTGGATTATGTTTTAATCCCTAAACTCATTGACTATGAAGTCATATTAATTAGTTAGTTGAGATAGCATAGCCTTTACACCTTAAGAGTTCTAGGTATCCTTAGATATGTATGAGTTAATTTTAAGATGAGCCTTAAGTAAGTGGTTTCTTTCAACCTTTAATGAATGTAAAATTTTCTGTTAAAAAAAACGTAAGTAAAGACTGTTGTTCTGAATTGAGAAGTCAAGTTACAATTGTAGTAAAAAATACATATAAGTTGTTGTGATCTATGGGAAAGTAAGAGAGAGTTACTAGTAGTTCCTTACATAGGCAAACATAAAATACATACATGTAAACATAGATGAATACATACACAAGTAGTGGAATCACAAAGAACAACACTTTATTATATGATATATCAATACAACACAATAGGTTACATTGTCTCTCATGGAGCTTGTCTATTTATACTTCTATATCTAGTTACTAAGCAGTTGTAACTACATAATTGTCTGGGTCGGTCAGTTAACATATACCTCGATCGACTTATACTTTCGACTTGGACGGTCGATCCCATAGCTCTTAGTCGACTGTCGGGTCTAATTGATAGAGTCTAATAGCCCCTACAATATCTCCCCCCACCTCAATTCCTTGCTCGTCCTAAGTAAGAGGGGAGTAAAACATAATTTTTCTTTACATTGAATTTTTACAAAATATAGAAGAGAGAAAGAGAGATCACCGAACAAAAAAGGACGATAGACAAAATCTTCAAGTCCTTGATTATGTTAAGGTGTCGTGCTAGACTTATCCACTATGTCTAGAACTCTGCCACTGGTTGATTCCACTGTGTTGTGGGTTATGTTTTCTTTATTGGTTGTGAAGGCAGTCCGGAGGATATTAGGAATTGTCTATTTCATTTGTTGAATGAAGTCGCACCATGCTTTAATCGATTGTTGTGCTTCTAGGTTTAGTATATTTATTTCAACGAGCATGTTAACTTTTTCTGCTATTTATGTTGTCTGTACTAGGGTTGATCCAGTTCAATCAGTTGCTCTGCTTCTTGGATTTTGTTTCCAGTATGAGTTAGACGACTGATTAGGTTGTTAGTTTCTAATTGTTCCTTATGCCCTTACTTTTTCCATTATTTTTCTTGTTCTGCAAGCTGTGAACCCATTGCCCTTTCTTTTGCTAGCTGAGTCATGAAGGCTTCTTTGATTTTGATGCCGATGATCATATTCCTCGTCTTTTATATGTTGTTGATTGTTTCTTTTTGTATCATGTACTTGTTGAATGCGCTTGCAAAGTGAGTCAGCCATTCATTTACCATCGAATTTAGCAATGTGGCATGATTGGCGATACCATCCACATTTTTTTAGAAGCCTTTAAGATTATTATATTCTACTACAAGTCCTTTTAAATATTTGTAGGTTCCGGGAAAATATATCTTGATATTCTTTTAGAAGATCTACTATGTCTGTTGTCTATTTTTCCGACCAATAGTCACCTACTCGTACCATTTTCGGTCGTTCATCCTTTAATATGTTGGATTCTTTAGTCTTGATTTCGGTGTTCATCCACTATGGTGGTTTTGCTTCATCAATTTTTCATTCCCATTCTTCGATTCTGGTAAATCTTTCTGGAAATTCGGGTTGTTTGTGATCTTTCTTTTCTTCCTTAGCTATATTTAGTACTGATTTTACATTGTTCTGCAGCAATGAGTGATCCTTTTTCCATCTGAAGCTATGGCCTAGACAACCTATATTCTCCATTTTGATTCTTTGAGATATCAGAACTGCCTTATTTTCTGTCGACACGAGGTTTCAAATGGAATTTGATCTGATATCGACTGTCATCTTCCCTTTTTCTCTTTGTGTAGATGGAGTCATTTTTTTGAGGAAACTTTTCATCTGATGTGTTTATTCTCTTATATGTTCCTCTTCCTATGTGAATTTGAAGTCTTCAATAAGGTTTTCTCTTATGTCGGACCAATTTAACATATGGCCACAAGATTCTTCGATCTTGTACCATTTACTTGGTATTTCATTTAATGTGCTTGGAAACATATGCGGCCATACCCATTCATCTTTGTTTCTGATTCTACACCATTCCTTCTCACAATTGAGAATATGTTCAACTGGATCATACCCAATTTTAAAAATGGGAATGTCAGCAGCTTTGGCTATATTCTTTTCCCGAAAGCGTTCTATGAAGTATGTTGATACAATTGTCCATGTTTGAAGTCTAGGGGAATGTGTTTCCCACTATCTTGCAGCCTGGCTTGTGAAGGTTTCTACTAGGCTTTGAGTTCTTCCTTGATCGCCAATAGATTTGGAAATCTTTTCGACATGTGTCGAAGGTTAATTCCATTCATGATATCATAAACACTTCTTACTATGTTGTTGGTAGGAATGAGGGTGGGATTCTGTTAATGTTTATTTTCATACAATATAGGTATTGCTTGGATCGAAAATCATGTCATTGGACATTTTCTGGGAATAACCTCAATGGACCAGCAATGTTTTGCATGTGCTTCGTAGTTTTCTAATTGCCAGTTATACAACTCCAAGTTTGAATTATGCCTAACCGACATAGGAGATTCTCTCAAAATTTATCCTTGCTCATTCGGTTTAACATAATCTTTTTTCTCATTGACTATTTGATAAAGGAACCGAGCTTCTTGATCCTCATCCCATGATTCAGTCCAAGGTTTTCCTTCTTTCGATTCTAGAGGGATGCTTATTTTTCTTCCGCTTCCTTTTAATTTGATTCTATCTCTTTCAAGGGAGATAGTCGCCTTCATTTTTCGAACCCATGGCCGATCGAAAAGTTTTGTGTATGTTGGCATCCCCTCGACTAGGTCGATTACTTCAAAGTTGACTTGAGTTGGTATACCCATAATTTGAGTTTCAACATTTCTAAGTATATCGATGGGTTCTATAAATCTTTGATCTACCATCTTGAGGTAATTCAAATTTGGTGCTAATGTGGGTCAACCCATTCTTATCCATGTTTCTCGAGGTAATATATTGAATTGAGATCCGAAATCAACAACTACTTGTTTGATTAGTCTTTCATTGATTTCTAGATTGACTCATGGGTCATAATCTTTGTGCTGAAGAGAGATCTTCCTGACATCCTTGGAAGTTCTTTTTCCTTCTTTATATTCTCTTAATATATTAAGTAAATCTAGTAATCGACCGACCAACTATTTTTCCTTTAACAATTGTAGGAATTCATGTATAGTATTGTCATTTTGTCTTCATTTGTTTTGCTAGTCTTGGTTAGAATTCTTGAAGAATATAATGGCTTCCATCATAATTTGTTCTTATTTGTCCGGATTTGGGAAGAGGCTAGCCTTCCCTCTGAGATGGTCTTATGAAGGGGTTTTGAGAATATCTCTCCCAACACCAAATCTTGTGATGATATTTAAGTTTTTCGAATTGAGTACTTCTTCTTTTGATATTGCATGTAGAAATTGACATTTTTTCTAGTCATAACCGTGTCGCGTACTATTGGGCAATCTTCAAGTGAATGATCGTCAATGTCGCCTATATTACAAAATTTCAGGTTGATTTGATCTTTCATCGGATAGTCGGGGATAATATGTTTGTCCTTCTAGAAATTGTAACATTAGGGTCGTGCCCAACCCCAACCACAACCTCTGAATCGACCTTGGTCACCACATCCTCACCCTCGATCATAGTAATCATTTATTTTACCATAATTATTATTTTGGTCAATAGCTTCTGTATGATACATTGTTTGTACATTGGCTCGATTTCGTGCATTTAAATAGAATTATGATGTTTTGTGACTATGAGTTTCACAAATATGACATCACTTGGTGTTCTTTAAATTATGTGGGAAATCTTGTACAACATGGTCGGTTAACGCTTTGTATATATTACAATATGTTTGAGTTGTACTATGTGAGCATATGTTGTTACTGGCGGATGATCGATGAGACTACAAGTATCTTTCATATGTCCGTCTTCATAGCATGTAGTACACCATAATTCATTTCTTCTTATGGATAGATTTTTTATGGTTTGTTGTAAATGCTCTCTTTTTTCTTCTAGTTTTTTGGTCGACGAGGAAGTTGACCGGCCATCATCATCTGACTCAACATGTTGTGCTTTCTGTAATGCATCTTCATAGGTGCTTATTTCATATAGATGTAATGGTGAACAAATTCTCTGTAGAAGACCAGTGACGTACAATTGGACTAACAAACTTTGATTGATCGTGGTCGGTATTTGGCTCAAAATATCTTTAAATATTTTGTCATATTCTTGGACCGACTCATCTGGTCTTTGTTTTATTTCTTTCATTTTTTTAGCATCCAAGTGTGTAACATCTTGTACTTTGAATAATGTTAGGAAACCATTTTTTTATTTCTGATTTTGAGCGAGTCTGATTTTCTGTGAAATTCATAAACCATGTTAAAGCAAGGGAAGGGTAGCACCAAATTGTGTCATCTTCTTATCTTCATATGTGATGTCTGCAACATCCTAGAATTTCTCACACACAAACCAGTGTATTTTTGGGTCCTCATCTCCCTCATAGGTGGGGATGTGGTTAAATACCATTTTTATTTTCTTTTTAGGAATGATCATTTTTTGTGGTGTTTGGGTTATCACACTTTCAACTAAATTGTCGAGTCTTCAATCAGTTTTTCTTACGTCACCTTTTCTGTCAGTCAATCTTCTATCAGATGGTATTCTATAAATAATTGCTTATTGTTGACTATGGAATTTATTTCTTCGGTCTAAGAACTTTGGTCTTTGTACTCAACTAAACATCGCTCCAATGGTCATGTCGCTTCACAACTCTAATTTATTAAATTAATTTCTTCTCTTGATACTAGATTTGGCAGGGAGGTCGAGTCGGTGAGATCCTTAATTTGGATGAGCATGTTGTTAGATTCATTTCTTCTTGGCTCAACGATGAGTGTATCTTGTAGGTTTCCATTCTTATTAGTTCTATACCATAATCTTGTGGAATGGTCATCGATCTGAAGTCTTTGTTGGAGGAACTCTTTTATTCGCGGGCTAGTTTTCAGAGCAGGGGAAGAGTGTATAGTAAGGTCTGAATCTTCGTAATTCATTCTTTCATGTTGGTCTTCCATTTGATAGGAATTCATTCTAGCCTCTATCAATTGTGCATCACTTCTTCTATCAGGGGTCACCGCGGTTGCTGTTATTTCCAGTTCTAGTCGATTAGTTTCTGACTCAGAATGCTCATGCGCTCTATCAAGCTAACCCTCCCCAATCATTTTTATATTTTACTTCTGAATATACCACATTCTACAAATTTCTTCTCTTTTCTCTTTCCTTTTATCCCTTTCTAATTTCTGGATGTCAATGGCTTGCTTATGTGTTTGTTTTCATCTTGACAACATTTATACTTCAGTAATCACAACTCTTGGTATATTTTTATTGAGACATCATAACTTCGACCAACCCCCCATTGTCAACCTGACTTACTCTAAATCGGTGGTGTTGTCCATGTTCATTTGCTCGGGAAGTAGTCCTAGGCTTGTCTTGTTTCCTTACACCTTGCGTCAAGAAATCCTTCCCACTTTTCATCTTTTTCTTTAAAGTTTACATTTGGTAGTGGTGTACCAAGTCGTGGTTAGTATTCGACAATGTCATGGACTCTCTTGTCGAGGAGGAATTTGTGAAGCAGTGTCAGAACGGTGCACAAGAATCCTTCGTGCAAGTCTGTGTAATTGTTTTCTTTTATTTTATCAAGAGATGTTCGATCTTCAATGGCTTGTTCTGAGATAAATTCTTCAACAATTTTCTCTAATAGTCATGCAAATTCGTTCATCCTATGTTTATGATCTTGAGGACTAATTTATCTCCGGTTGTTAAATTATGCACTACCCAATTTGTTTCTATACTCAAACAAGGATTCTGGGATGGCTTCCAAAAAATCTTTCATGAGTCTCCGAGAATAATCATGATCACGCTTATGCTAATGAGAGTTTTCTTAGTCATGCGTGATTATTGATATCATTCTCAATTTTTCACTCCTACCATTCATGCATGTCTTGTAGAGTTATCATTTATGTAAACTTTTTCATGCCCAAGTCGAGAACTATCGGCAATGAAACCAATGTTGTAATCTAGGGAAAAGTAAGAGAGAGTTATCAATAGTTCCTTAAATAGGAAAACATAGAATACATACATGTAAACATAGATGAATACATACACAAGTAGTGGAAGCCCAAAGAACAACACTTTATTATATGATATATCAATACAATGCAATAGGTTACATTGTCTTTGATAGAGCTTGTCAATTTATACTTCTATATCTAGTTACCAGGCAATTGTAACTACATAATTCCTAGGTTGGTCGGTTAATAGATACCTTGAATGAATTATACTTTCAACTTTGACGATCGACCAAATATCTCTTAGTCGACCATCGGGTCTAGTCGACAGAGTCGACTAACCCCTACAACATAAGTGCATAAATGAATGTTACAACTATAAGAACGTGGATCCAAGTTGAAATTAAAAGAAAAAATAATGTCAAATATGTAGAAACATAAAATATACAATTGAATCTTGAATCAACAAAACTATTTAGGATACTATGTACAACAACATACAAGTATTGAAATTTGACATCACGAAAGGAAAAAAAAACATACTTTTGAAGCAAAGCAAGAAAGATGAAAATGTGATAATATACATAGAAAAAGAAACTACAATTATGCCCAAAAATATAATGTTATTGATATCAAAATGTCAATATAGTCGTATGGTGACCAAACAAATCGTACAATTGGATCAACTCCCAATGAATGGGGTGTTAACAAAACCATACATCATGCACAAACAACAAAGACATAGTGGGAGAGGCCTGGGACAATGAGGAATATGTTTGAATGATTCTACAACCAACTTGTCTCAAAAGGGATTTGTGATCATGGATTAGTCTCAAAGATATGATAGAAACAATAATCCATGAAAACAAATCAATGAATATACCTTCAGAAGAAGGTAAAACTTGTTTTCACCCTAATGTTGGACCTGTGTAGTAAACCATCTTATCATAGTAGAATGTTGTTAGCCCAATTACGGATGTT
>ML827193.1:50892-67787 GCA_009831015.1 Picea engelmannii | reverse complement strand
TGTACAAAGAGATTCTCGTTACATACTTAATAAATCAATTTTTGAACAGATCATGACATAAAATCAAACATTTGATTATTCTACTACAAAATATTTGAGTAGAAAATCATCATTGGGCAAAAGGAAAGAGGAGTGCATCAAGGATTTTGAAAATCCCACTCTATAAGCTCTTAGAACGCCCAATGGAAACTAGTTTAAACTCAAGAAAAGGGGGAAAATTGGTTAATGCTTCAAATGTTATGCAAGACCATAATGGAAATGGATTAAGGATTCCAATTTCGAATGGTGAAACAAGGGGAAAAAATCAATGCTAGTTCGAATGGAAATACAAAGGATAGAGCCAATTAGGAAGATTGAAGTATCATTTGAATGATTGTCAAGATAAATACTAATTTGAAGACTTCATGGAATGAACAAGTAATTTGAATGGTTGTAAATGCCCCAAGGTTTGGCAAGAGCAAGGATTAGATATTCCCCCTTCTGAATGACATGGTTAAGGTCAACAACTCATCAACACTCGAATGTAGATTCAAAGGAAATCAAAGCATTGGCACATCAAACAAGTTTACTCGAATGATTATCAAGGAGAAATAGTTCGAAGGCTTCACACCAGATTCACCTTAGAGTACATATTTAAGATTATTGTAAAGGTTTACAATGTACACTCAAAAGGTGGACAAAGAGGGCGCCGAAACCAAACGTTGATGGCCTTTATGAAAGGAGATTAGAGAATACATTTATGAGTTTAGAACTTTGCAAGCTCTTAGTACTTTGAATGAGAATCAAAGTATAGGAAATTCAAAAGGATCACCAATTATTTAGCCAAATTTGTTAGTTTTTCCTAAACAACATCATTATAGCATTGAGCATTGAGAAACACCTTAAGCATGCAACACAAATCCTCGGAACAAGTTAGAGCCATGAATATCCAAGCAATGCAATAACATAGAAAACCAAGATGTGCATAATGCTAGACATGCATGAGAAGCAAAGTATCTAAGCAAAACAATCATCAATGTACATGATATGAGCTATACTAAATGCAACAACAAACGAAGAAGTGAAATCGACATCTATATCAACAATCGAAAGTGAAGGAAATGAGTGCAAAAGAAAGCAAATTCTTTTTGACGAGGCATATTAAAAATTAAAAAGGGGGTCCCCAAGCTAGCTTACTTGAGGGGTGTTGAGGACTCAACAATTTTCTATTTATGGGGTCAAATGAACCAAATATTCCTTAACCTTTCTCAGTATCAAGGCACTAAGTGAACTACGACTTGCTTGGTTATACCACTAGTGTGTCTCACATATCACAAAACAAATAGCCTATATTTGTGGGGAAACCCATGGTACGGTCTCAGGTCCACATTCCAAACTCATGGGATGTTTGTACGTGTCTTCTCTAGCACCTCAACAAGGATCTCTTACTATTACTTTGGTTCCAACCTTACAGGATTGATGTTTTGTCCTAGGGAATCTTCAATCTTAGATGATTCAATCCACAGCCTTAGAAGAGGTTCCAACATGGCTAGGGAAAGGGAGGTATCAAACCTTTCTAAAGGCACTTTAGGTCACTTTTCATTATTTCATTGTTATATCATTTATGTGGTAGATATAGTGTTACTGTTGCAATGTATTGGAGATCGGTCCAAGTCTATTTTACAGGGAGATTGAGATGCATGTGGAGGTCGGTTTAGGAGGTGGAACACTCTCTTTGATGTTTGTCACAACTCTCATCTCCATCCCAAAAAGATTCAATACCTACAATAATGCTTGTCTAGGTGAGTTATTTCATTTTCTCCTCCCTTTCATTTTCAACACTTAGCTTAATTAGCTCACCAAAGGTGATTTAGAACTAACCCTATGTCAGCATAATTTCCCTTTTTAATTTGTTTTTCATTAATTTGGAAACCCTAATTGAATTAGAACCCTAGATAAATAATTAAGATTAATTTCTCGTAAAAAACTAATTAAGATTAATTCCTTGTAAAAAACTAATTAAGATAAAAATCCTAATTAATATAGTGGCATTCCTCCCCTCTATTTTCTTCCTCTTCTACTCTCTTACATGGTTTATCAGTTTTTCCCTAAAATTGACTAGTGAGTCCACTTTCTCCTTCCACTTTATGGTAACGTGGTTTTGTTCTCACACTACATTTTTTCAACTGTGTTAGGGAGTTCATGTCAACCCTTTCCTATCTTAAGTGAATGCTTCATCTTCTTTTCTGTGTTTAGTGTCTACTCCCACCATAGATGGTATTGTATCATTTTTCTCTAAGAGGGAAAGTTTCCCTTCTCCTCTATCATTATTTTCTCGAGTACTTCCTTAGGTGTCTCCCTCTTCCAACCTCTACATCCCCATAATGGGGGCCATCCACTTAGCACCATTGACATGGAAACTTATATGGCTCCTCATAATCATTATTTTCAACTTTGTCATTTGGTGTGTGTTTAGGGCATGGAACTGGAGTTCTCCCAAGGTCTTAATTTATCATGAACCTTTCATGTGTGCCCCCCTAGCTCTCTTACTTGGATTGAATCTTTCCTCTCTTTTGAGGAGAGCCCCTCATATCAAATCAATGGTTATAACATTTTAGGTGAACCTCTCCTAACATCTATAATAGAACCCCCTATTGAGGGGATGTCTCTTATCCATCCTTCACCCTAAGTGGCTCCTACACTCAATATCTAAGGTCTAGCTGAGTCTTGGGTATCTCCTTTAACTATACCTTTATCCTTTGGATCTTTGATTATTGGTACTTCTGTGACAATGTCTCAAACATTAACTCAAACCCGTACTCAAACAAGCCAAGTACACATACAACATCAACAACAAAAACCTCAAAACTCATCGAATATAAGCCAAGGGTGGCATGACTACTTGTTTAGGAGGCTATGAGAAAGTTGGAATGAATGCATGTTTTGGTGGATGGGAGAAAGTTGGAATGAATGCTTGTTTTGGTGGATGGAAGAAAGTTGGAATGAATGTGTGTATTGATGGCTAGGAGAAAGTTGAGATATATGGTTTCCTTAGGAAGAATGTTGCGATGTGTTCTTAGCTTTGGGGGAATGTTGGGATGTGTAACTATCTTATCAATTGTGTAGAAGTCGATACGAGAAATTAGCTTACATTAGGGACATATGTTATATGGTTACTTGGATTTAGAGGGAACTTAGTGGAGGTTGAGAAATTTGGGGTAGGATGTTGTCAACAATGGCAGAGCCTCAAACTAGTAACTTTCAATGAATATGGAACCCAAATATGAACAATTTCAACATCCCTATTTTATATAACAAGTTCCTTGTCCATAGCCAAGAATGGAAGGTGGTGACATGGCACCACCCCCTAATATCAATATGCACCCTTATATTGTTTATCCTACTTAAAACTCAAACCCTAGTATTATGAGTGCTTCCACAAGACCTTATTTTGACCAAGTATTTAGGCAAGTTTTGCATACCATATTGCAACAACATGGCTTCCTCCAAAAATATCAAAGTCACCTATGTTCAATGGTGTCATTTGGGAAGACCCTTGATGTTATTTTGAGTCCTTCACTTTTGCTTGCACTAAGTTTATTCATAACAACAATGTCATAGTTAATCTCTTTCCCCAATACCTAATGTTGATGGTGGAATTTTCAACCTTGACAACAACACTCAAAACACCCTTGTAGGGTTCTCAAGGGTACAATTGGAAAATGACACCTGGATTATGTTTTAATCCCTAAACTCATTGACTATGAAGTCATATTAATTAGTTAGTTGAGATAGCATAGCCTTTACACCTTAAGAGTTCTAGGTATCCTTAGATATGTATGAGTTAATTTTAAGATGAGCCTTAAGTAAGTGGTTTCTTTCAACCTTTAATGAATGTAAAATTTTCTGTTAAAAAAAACGTAAGTAAAGACTGTTGTTCTGAATTGAGAAGTCAAGTTACAATTGTAGTAAAAAATACATATAAGTTGTTGTGATCTATGGGAAAGTAAGAGAGAGTTACTAGTAGTTCCTTACATAGGCAAACATAAAATACATACATGTAAACATAGATGAATACATACACAAGTAGTGGAATCACAAAGAACAACACTTTATTATATGATATATCAATACAACACAATAGGTTACATTGTCTCTCATGGAGCTTGTCTATTTATACTTCTATATCTAGTTACTAAGCAGTTGTAACTACATAATTGTCTGGGTCGGTCAGTTAACATATACCTCGATCGACTTATACTTTCGACTTGGACGGTCGATCCCATAGCTCTTAGTCGACTGTCGGGTCTAATTGATAGAGTCTAATAGCCCCTACAATATCTCCCCCCACCTCAATTCCTTGCTCGTCCTAAGTAAGAGGGGAGTAAAACATAATTTTTCTTTACATTGAATTTTTACAAAATATAGAAGAGAGAAAGAGAGATCACCGAACAAAAAAGGACGATAGACAAAATCTTCAAGTCCTTGATTATGTTAAGGTGTCGTGCTAGACTTATCCACTATGTCTAGAACTCTGCCACTGGTTGATTCCACTGTGTTGTGGGTTATGTTTTCTTTATTGGTTGTGAAGGCAGTCCGGAGGATATTAGGAATTGTCTATTTCATTTGTTGAATGAAGTCGCACCATGCTTTAATCGATTGTTGTGCTTCTAGGTTTAGTATATTTATTTCAACGAGCATGTTAACTTTTTCTGCTATTTATGTTGTCTGTACTAGGGTTGATCCAGTTCAATCAGTTGCTCTGCTTCTTGGATTTTGTTTCCAGTATGAGTTAGACGACTGATTAGGTTGTTAGTTTCTAATTGTTCCTTATGCCCTTACTTTTTCCATTATTTTTCTTGTTCTGCAAGCTGTGAACCCATTGCCCTTTCTTTTGCTAGCTGAGTCATGAAGGCTTCTTTGATTTTGATGCCGATGATCATATTCCTCGTCTTTTATATGTTGTTGATTGTTTCTTTTTGTATCATGTACTTGTTGAATGCGCTTGCAAAGTGAGTCAGCCATTCATTTACCATCGAATTTAGCAATGTGGCATGATTGGCGATACCATCCACATTTTTTTAGAAGCCTTTAAGATTATTATATTCTACTACAAGTCCTTTTAAATATTTGTAGGTTCCGGGAAAATATATCTTGATATTCTTTTAGAAGATCTACTATGTCTGTTGTCTATTTTTCCGACCAATAGTCACCTACTCGTACCATTTTCGGTCGTTCATCCTTTAATATGTTGGATTCTTTAGTCTTGATTTCGGTGTTCATCCACTATGGTGGTTTTGCTTCATCAATTTTTCATTCCCATTCTTCGATTCTGGTAAATCTTTCTGGAAATTCGGGTTGTTTGTGATCTTTCTTTTCTTCCTTAGCTATATTTAGTACTGATTTTACATTGTTCTGCAGCAATGAGTGATCCTTTTTCCATCTGAAGCTATGGCCTAGACAACCTATATTCTCCATTTTGATTCTTTGAGATATCAGAACTGCCTTATTTTCTGTCGACACGAGGTTTCAAATGGAATTTGATCTGATATCGACTGTCATCTTCCCTTTTTCTCTTTGTGTAGATGGAGTCATTTTTTTGAGGAAACTTTTCATCTGATGTGTTTATTCTCTTATATGTTCCTCTTCCTATGTGAATTTGAAGTCTTCAATAAGGTTTTCTCTTATGTCGGACCAATTTAACATATGGCCACAAGATTCTTCGATCTTGTACCATTTACTTGGTATTTCATTTAATGTGCTTGGAAACATATGCGGCCATACCCATTCATCTTTGTTTCTGATTCTACACCATTCCTTCTCACAATTGAGAATATGTTCAACTGGATCATACCCAATTTTAAAAATGGGAATGTCAGCAGCTTTGGCTATATTCTTTTCCCGAAAGCGTTCTATGAAGTATGTTGATACAATTGTCCATGTTTGAAGTCTAGGGGAATGTGTTTCCCACTATCTTGCAGCCTGGCTTGTGAAGGTTTCTACTAGGCTTTGAGTTCTTCCTTGATCGCCAATAGATTTGGAAATCTTTTCGACATGTGTCGAAGGTTAATTCCATTCATGATATCATAAACACTTCTTACTATGTTGTTGGTAGGAATGAGGGTGGGATTCTGTTAATGTTTATTTTCATACAATATAGGTATTGCTTGGATCGAAAATCATGTCATTGGACATTTTCTGGGAATAACCTCAATGGACCAGCAATGTTTTGCATGTGCTTCGTAGTTTTCTAATTGCCAGTTATACAACTCCAAGTTTGAATTATGCCTAACCGACATAGGAGATTCTCTCAAAATTTATCCTTGCTCATTCGGTTTAACATAATCTTTTTTCTCATTGACTATTTGATAAAGGAACCGAGCTTCTTGATCCTCATCCCATGATTCAGTCCAAGGTTTTCCTTCTTTCGATTCTAGAGGGATGCTTATTTTTCTTCCGCTTCCTTTTAATTTGATTCTATCTCTTTCAAGGGAGATAGTCGCCTTCATTTTTCGAACCCATGGCCGATCGAAAAGTTTTGTGTATGTTGGCATCCCCTCGACTAGGTCGATTACTTCAAAGTTGACTTGAGTTGGTATACCCATAATTTGAGTTTCAACATTTCTAAGTATATCGATGGGTTCTATAAATCTTTGATCTACCATCTTGAGGTAATTCAAATTTGGTGCTAATGTGGGTCAACCCATTCTTATCCATGTTTCTCGAGGTAATATATTGAATTGAGATCCGAAATCAACAACTACTTGTTTGATTAGTCTTTCATTGATTTCTAGATTGACTCATGGGTCATAATCTTTGTGCTGAAGAGAGATCTTCCTGACATCCTTGGAAGTTCTTTTTCCTTCTTTATATTCTCTTAATATATTAAGTAAATCTAGTAATCGACCGACCAACTATTTTTCCTTTAACAATTGTAGGAATTCATGTATAGTATTGTCATTTTGTCTTCATTTGTTTTGCTAGTCTTGGTTAGAATTCTTGAAGAATATAATGGCTTCCATCATAATTTGTTCTTATTTGTCCGGATTTGGGAAGAGGCTAGCCTTCCCTCTGAGATGGTCTTATGAAGGGGTTTTGAGAATATCTCTCCCAACACCAAATCTTGTGATGATATTTAAGTTTTTCGAATTGAGTACTTCTTCTTTTGATATTGCATGTAGAAATTGACATTTTTTCTAGTCATAACCGTGTCGCGTACTATTGGGCAATCTTCAAGTGAATGATCGTCAATGTCGCCTATATTACAAAATTTCAGGTTGATTTGATCTTTCATCGGATAGTCGGGGATAATATGTTTGTCCTTCTAGAAATTGTAACATTAGGGTCGTGCCCAACCCCAACCACAACCTCTGAATCGACCTTGGTCACCACATCCTCACCCTCGATCATAGTAATCATTTATTTTACCATAATTATTATTTTGGTCAATAGCTTCTGTATGATACATTGTTTGTACATTGGCTCGATTTCGTGCATTTAAATAGAATTATGATGTTTTGTGACTATGAGTTTCACAAATATGACATCACTTGGTGTTCTTTAAATTATGTGGGAAATCTTGTACAACATGGTCGGTTAACGCTTTGTATATATTACAATATGTTTGAGTTGTACTATGTGAGCATATGTTGTTACTGGCGGATGATCGATGAGACTACAAGTATCTTTCATATGTCCGTCTTCATAGCATGTAGTACACCATAATTCATTTCTTCTTATGGATAGATTTTTTATGGTTTGTTGTAAATGCTCTCTTTTTTCTTCTAGTTTTTTGGTCGACGAGGAAGTTGACCGGCCATCATCATCTGACTCAACATGTTGTGCTTTCTGTAATGCATCTTCATAGGTGCTTATTTCATATAGATGTAATGGTGAACAAATTCTCTGTAGAAGACCAGTGACGTACAATTGGACTAACAAACTTTGATTGATCGTGGTCGGTATTTGGCTCAAAATATCTTTAAATATTTTGTCATATTCTTGGACCGACTCATCTGGTCTTTGTTTTATTTCTTTCATTTTTTTAGCATCCAAGTGTGTAACATCTTGTACTTTGAATAATGTTAGGAAACCATTTTTTTATTTCTGATTTTGAGCGAGTCTGATTTTCTGTGAAATTCATAAACCATGTTAAAGCAAGGGAAGGGTAGCACCAAATTGTGTCATCTTCTTATCTTCATATGTGATGTCTGCAACATCCTAGAATTTCTCACACACAAACCAGTGTATTTTTGGGTCCTCATCTCCCTCATAGGTGGGGATGTGGTTAAATACCATTTTTATTTTCTTTTTAGGAATGATCATTTTTTGTGGTGTTTGGGTTATCACACTTTCAACTAAATTGTCGAGTCTTCAATCAGTTTTTCTTACGTCACCTTTTCTGTCAGTCAATCTTCTATCAGATGGTATTCTATAAATAATTGCTTATTGTTGACTATGGAATTTATTTCTTCGGTCTAAGAACTTTGGTCTTTGTACTCAACTAAACATCGCTCCAATGGTCATGTCGCTTCACAACTCTAATTTATTAAATTAATTTCTTCTCTTGATACTAGATTTGGCAGGGAGGTCGAGTCGGTGAGATCCTTAATTTGGATGAGCATGTTGTTAGATTCATTTCTTCTTGGCTCAACGATGAGTGTATCTTGTAGGTTTCCATTCTTATTAGTTCTATACCATAATCTTGTGGAATGGTCATCGATCTGAAGTCTTTGTTGGAGGAACTCTTTTATTCGCGGGCTAGTTTTCAGAGCAGGGGAAGAGTGTATAGTAAGGTCTGAATCTTCGTAATTCATTCTTTCATGTTGGTCTTCCATTTGATAGGAATTCATTCTAGCCTCTATCAATTGTGCATCACTTCTTCTATCAGGGGTCACCGCGGTTGCTGTTATTTCCAGTTCTAGTCGATTAGTTTCTGACTCAGAATGCTCATGCGCTCTATCAAGCTAACCCTCCCCAATCATTTTTATATTTTACTTCTGAATATACCACATTCTACAAATTTCTTCTCTTTTCTCTTTCCTTTTATCCCTTTCTAATTTCTGGATGTCAATGGCTTGCTTATGTGTTTGTTTTCATCTTGACAACATTTATACTTCAGTAATCACAACTCTTGGTATATTTTTATTGAGACATCATAACTTCGACCAACCCCCCATTGTCAACCTGACTTACTCTAAATCGGTGGTGTTGTCCATGTTCATTTGCTCGGGAAGTAGTCCTAGGCTTGTCTTGTTTCCTTACACCTTGCGTCAAGAAATCCTTCCCACTTTTCATCTTTTTCTTTAAAGTTTACATTTGGTAGTGGTGTACCAAGTCGTGGTTAGTATTCGACAATGTCATGGACTCTCTTGTCGAGGAGGAATTTGTGAAGCAGTGTCAGAACGGTGCACAAGAATCCTTCGTGCAAGTCTGTGTAATTGTTTTCTTTTATTTTATCAAGAGATGTTCGATCTTCAATGGCTTGTTCTGAGATAAATTCTTCAACAATTTTCTCTAATAGTCATGCAAATTCGTTCATCCTATGTTTATGATCTTGAGGACTAATTTATCTCCGGTTGTTAAATTATGCACTACCCAATTTGTTTCTATACTCAAACAAGGATTCTGGGATGGCTTCCAAAAAATCTTTCATGAGTCTCCGAGAATAATCATGATCACGCTTATGCTAATGAGAGTTTTCTTAGTCATGCGTGATTATTGATATCATTCTCAATTTTTCACTCCTACCATTCATGCATGTCTTGTAGAGTTATCATTTATGTAAACTTTTTCATGCCCAAGTCGAGAACTATCGGCAATGAAACCAATGTTGTAATCTAGGGAAAAGTAAGAGAGAGTTATCAATAGTTCCTTAAATAGGAAAACATAGAATACATACATGTAAACATAGATGAATACATACACAAGTAGTGGAAGCCCAAAGAACAACACTTTATTATATGATATATCAATACAATGCAATAGGTTACATTGTCTTTGATAGAGCTTGTCAATTTATACTTCTATATCTAGTTACCAGGCAATTGTAACTACATAATTCCTAGGTTGGTCGGTTAATAGATACCTTGAATGAATTATACTTTCAACTTTGACGATCGACCAAATATCTCTTAGTCGACCATCGGGTCTAGTCGACAGAGTCGACTAACCCCTACAACATAAGTGCATAAATGAATGTTACAACTATAAGAACGTGGATCCAAGTTGAAATTAAAAGAAAAAATAATGTCAAATATGTAGAAACATAAAATATACAATTGAATCTTGAATCAACAAAACTATTTAGGATACTATGTACAACAACATACAAGTATTGAAATTTGACATCACGAAAGGAAAAAAAAACATACTTTTGAAGCAAAGCAAGAAAGATGAAAATGTGATAATATACATAGAAAAAGAAACTACAATTATGCCCAAAAATATAATGTTATTGATATCAAAATGTCAATATAGTCGTATGGTGACCAAACAAATCGTACAATTGGATCAACTCCCAATGAATGGGGTGTTAACAAAACCATACATCATGCACAAACAACAAAGACATAGTGGGAGAGGCCTGGGACAATGAGGAATATGTTTGAATGATTCTACAACCAACTTGTCTCAAAAGGGATTTGTGATCATGGATTAGTCTCAAAGATATGATAGAAACAATAATCCATGAAAACAAATCAATGAATATACCTTCAGAAGAAGGTAAAACTTGTTTTCACCCTAATGTTGGACCTGTGTAGTAAACCATCTTATCATAGTAGAATGTTGTTAGCCCAATTACGGATGTTTAATTGTGGGCGCAGAACACAAGCACACATTCTCTTTTCCCATCCCTTTTTTAGGTCTCCCTCCCATTATTTTATATAGGAATCGGTTGGTAGGTGAAGATTCACAAATTCCTAGCTTGAATTTACTCCAAAAACAAATTTATAGACAATTTAATTAGCTCTGTGTATGGCTAGAATTTGGAAAGATGCATTGGTAAAACTAGGTTGAGGTCCTAAAATAACTAAGGGAATAGTATCAACTAATGCACTTTTCACTAAAATCAATCAAGTGTAGTTTTGGCTTGATTTGAATATATTTTCAAAAGTGAAATTAGACCACATCGAAACAAATCGTTGATAATTAACATTTAATTCCTCATCCATCATAAATAAAGTAGAAACATACATAAATATGCAGTATGAAATAAATTGCATATTATCAACTTTTTTTTTTGTAAATAAAAATTATATTACCTTGCCTTAGCAGAAAAATTGCATGTCTAAGTGGACATGATAACACGCCAACTGTCCTGCCACCGTAGTGGAAAACAAAATGCATGGACAGGACAACTGTTCATTGTTCCAAAACTTAAAGAAAGAGCGAAAACTGTCGACATACAGACAAGGGGACTTGCCACATGTTCTGCCACTAGAGTGGAAACTAGTACATGCTATGGATTGAGTGCCCTAACCACCTATCGAACCTGAACTAGAGACTATGGTATGCAAAAATTTCAAAAACTTAGCCATTAAACCAGAGAAAAAACCTATGAGAATGCTAGGCATGGGGCGAGCTCGAGCATCCATCTTGACAAAGTCTGAAGATGAAGGTTTGGCAGCAAGTCAAGCAGTGACTCTTCTCAGGCTCACTTGAAAAATATTCATACAAGGCATCCAAACGTTGGCTGAAGAAACTCTGGCGGTGTTGATGCTCATCTAGGTCCCTTCTCATCTCAAAGATCAAGACCAGGAGGTATTCCATGAGTCTGTAGGAGTCTAGAGCTAGGCGACTATGGTCATTAGCTTCATCATCATGGGCCTGGTATTCATCCATAGTTGCAGAAATGGAGTCATTTGCAGTGGCAGAATTCGTGACAGGGTCCTCGTCCATGGTGGCGGTTGAATTATGTCCCAAGTGATTCTCCGGAGGGGAGACTTCTTCTTCCACAATGCAGCTTGTCGCAACTGGCTCCTGAAAGGGAATGGTGGTGTGGGTGGAAATATGGTGCTCCAAGGAATTTGACGATAGGAAAGGCAAATATTCCTCCCAATTGGGAGGAATTTCTTCTTCCACCGGGCATCCGCCATGGAGACCCTCTGTACTGGGAGTGCGAGGCTCTGGTTGAGCATGTTCAAACCAATTCTGAACAGAAGAACCTGGATGGTCCCCGCCTAGTATGAGAGCTCGATAGGAATGTCTTGGGTTATTGTGTATGCCATGGATACCCTCTGTACTGGAAGGATGAGGCTCTGGTTGAGCATGTTCAAACCAATTCTGACCAGAAGAACCCGGATGGTCCCCACCTGGTATGAGAGCTAGATAGGCAAGTCCTGGGTGGTTGTGTCTTCCAAACCGGTTATAGTAGGCTGGCCCTTGACGAGGCTTGCCTCTTTCTCATGGCATGGATGAGTAGAGTACTAGGCGAATTGAAACACCTACAGAGAAAGCTAAATCGGGGAGTTGAACTGGCGAAATGATGTTGTACTTTGGGCCCAAATGCCCGATATAGAACTTCCTGTAAGGTGAAAATACCAGGAGGACGAAGGCATTGATGGCTCTAGTAGCCATTAGTGCAAGTGTAATGGCCATAACCGAAATTGTATTGAAGCCGAGGAGCTGAGCATGCATCTCCATTAAGGCCCAACGCACTAAAAATTGGCACTCTTGCGGACTAACCATCGCGAATGGACAGGGGGAAGGGTGGCGGTGAGGGGCTTTAACTACCCTCGTAATCGTCCCATCCAACGATGCGTGTGGCTCATGTGTCAACCCATTCGGGAGCATATTATCAACTATCAATTGTCTACCATTTACATAATAAATTCCTCCAAAAATGATTAATATATGGCTACAACAAGTGCATTTCCAACTCTCTAACATATGAAAATATGCCTTGTTAATCACACTAGTATGGATTGAAATAGGGTAAATTCACAGAGCTGGGTAACACTTTCGTGACAATCTCATCTCCAAAATTCCGAAAAACATTCTTTCAACCGAACTAATATTATTTTTCGGTCGAACTATGGAACGTCAAATCGAACGGTACAATGATGACACTCTCGATTTTCGTGTAGAAATTTAGTTAGACGGATTTTTTCCATCTAGAAATATCTTTTCGGTCGAAAGATATTCAGGCCGAAAACATCGTTCAACCGAAATATTCTTTTGGCCGAATGATTCTTTCGGCCGAACTATTCTTTCGACCGAAAACTTCTTTCGACTGAAAAATTGCTTATATATTAACCAGACATCGAAAATGTAACGTTTTTCTCAACTGTGACTGTGACTGACTGTGTTGTGTGAGGGACTGAGTGTTGGTGCAGACTGTGTTGTGTGAGGGACTGAGTGTTGGTGTAGACTGCGTTGTGTGAGGGACTGAGTGTTGGTGTTGGTGGGCGCTCATTTGGGCGGTTGTGTTGTCGTGTTGGTGGGTGCTCCTTCGGGTGGGCTGGCCGAGCTTCAGGTAAGCTTAAATTTCCTAATGATATTTTAGTTTTTCTTTTAATTTTAATTTTATTTTTTAATTTCAATTTCAATTTATATTTCGGCCTTTGTATCCAAGCCGTGGGCACGGACGTGGTTTTGGCGAAGACGTACTATTGTGTTGGTGTTGGTGGGTGCTCCTTCGAGGGGGTAGGCCGAGCTTCAGGTAAGCTCAAAATTCAGCTCAAAATTCCCACTAATTTTTTAGTTTTAGTTTTTATTTCAATTTTATTTTATAATTTAAATTATGTTAAATTTTGGCCCTTGTACCCAAGTCATGGGCACGCCAATATCTTGGCCATAGGGTTGTTCCCCCACAACCAAGTCACAATCCACTGGACTGTGACTTGGTCGCGGGGGGCCAACTCTGTGGCCAAGCCGTTGGCATGCTCATGACTTGGCCACAGGGTTGGCCCCCACGACCAAGTCACAGTCCAGTGGACTGTGGCTTGGCCGCAGGGGCCCAACCCTGTGGCAACACCATTGGTTCATAGTAGAACTCTTAGACCTGTGTGTAATAATCAAGCTTCATGATATTATAGTATTTACATAATATGTAACATATAGGATACTACTCTCCTTGTTTTACCTTATATGACTCATTCATACAATAAACCCATGTAATAGCTCGGATCAATCATATTGGTTTGAAACTAGCTTATAATATCATCTTACTCTGATAAGCTTACTTATTAGGGTGTATGTTTCCCGTATATTTTAGCTCATCTTTACTGATAGGTTAGGCTCTATGATAATCCTTATACCATTCGTAGTAACACTGCCTTATTACCGTAATCAAATCAACTAGTATAAGCATGTCCAAGCTTTGTATTTAATTACTCTAGTTATGATGGAGTCTAATTACCATTAAATCAATAGTCACTAATAAGGGAAAGTTGGAATATTGTTTATCCATATTTGATATGCTAATATAGTATGAACAAGTAGAAGCTTACTATGAGACCAGTGTGATTCCCAGCTTAAGTCAAACACAACTTACAAGAAATGGAAATCAAGCAGCTTATGATACATGGATACTATGATTAAAGTTGTAGTACTAAGTCATATTCAACTTACTGTATTCAATGATCTCTATCATTCCAGTCATTTGATTAGTATTGATTACTAGTTATAGCATGAAGAGTGTAATCATCAGTATTTTCATATTACTTCATATATATACAAGTTGTAAGCAACTCAGCTTAGAGCTTAGGTGTAAGTAGTTGACCCTATGCATATCACTTATATCACCTTTTGTACATGTTACAACTTAGTAATGGTAATAATAGACATATCTAACCTTTATGAACACAAAGCTGATCTATAGATACTTATGGGCTTAATACTCAGATCAATCAGTAGTAATGCCATAACATAAAGGTAATTATAGACTATAACTAATAAGCATGATACATGTTACTTTTGTTGATTTGATTACATAGATTAATGGGAATGAGACTAACCTCACAGTGCACTAATACTAGTTATGTGTAATATGTGATATTGTATATTAGTAATACATAGATCAAACAGGTTGGTAATCATCATTACAGGTTAAATGCCCTCGTTATCTGTAATAGCTATGATAACAAATTCCATTGCTTTAGTGATTATGGTTATACTGTACTTGTAACATAATATGACACATGTAACACTATTAGTAGCGTTATATACATAAACCAAACTCAACTAAGTTGTAATGATTCACTAACCTTTATAGAACATACATAACTATCATACGTACAAACCTCATCATAGTTATGGTAATATAAGGTAGAGCTAAATCATAACACTTGAAGTCATATCCCATATAGAGAAGCTATCATAGTGAGCTTGTATGACCATGTGAGCAATAGAAGTGATACTAGCTTAAGTAATGCTAATGGTTCTAGTCATTTCCCCTATACAAGAGCTTAGAGTTGATGTCATACTTGTTGTTTCTATTCTACCATTACCTATTACAACACATCTATGTTACTTAATTCCCATAGGAAAACACTAACAATTTGCACTGAATACGAGATCATTAGGTAGATATAGTAGTAATGTCATTAATCATAGTAAGTGATAAACAATGTTGTTCATTACAACACCTGTATTACTAGTAATCATAGTTTCCATATCTCTTATGTTACCATGTTGTTGCCCATTGAACCCAGTATCAGTATTGGTATATTACGTCTATTACACATAGTTATAACATGTATCACTCTAATGGAAATCATACTTATCTGATTACGATTCGATCATATTAGCACGATGTATTGGTATAGTAATGAAACCCATCATAGTTAGACTAGCTTAAGCTTAGTATTGTAATCCTTATACACATAGCCCCAAACCTTTACTTATATCGTAAGCTTAGTCATATTTATTATGGAATCCTCCTTATTACTATTGTTGATCCAGGGGGTCATTCGTCATGAAAATACACTGATCCAAATAAAGGAGAAAAATGGTACAATGCCAGTGAAATGGCAATGCATACATGGTTTTATTAACGCTATTGGTTATGGTATATAAAATCAAAGCTTAGCTGTATAAGTTTTCAACACATCCAATGTATGACTAAACGGTTCATTGCAACGTCGATAGCATTTTCAACATAGAGTGCGCATTCAGTGACAGAGTAATCGCATGGAGTTATAACATTCCATAACCGTTTAGAGTTGGGTGCGTAGTTTGTTCACACGGTTAGTTGTAACATCGGGTGGTTGCAACATTTGGTGGATGGTTTATCTGGCAGTTATACCATTCGGTGTAACATTTGATTTGGCGGATCACAGATTTGGCCGAGTTCTAATATGGTTTGATGAAATGGCGAGTATAACATTTGGTACAACGTGTGAAATGTTTGGTGGGCGAGTCAAACTCGTGATCCATTGTTTCAGCCAACAGTTGATTTGTTTGTTATCAAAAATCTCGCAGAGATGAATCCCACGCGCCTAAGATGGGATTGAACCCTCGACTTGCACCTTTATAACCAAGGGTTTTGCTGGAGGACGGGGGCAGAGGACGCAGCCAGTGGACGGAGGAGAAATTCGTTTCAATTTGTCCAGCATTCCATTTTGAACAACTGCCAGAGGACGCAGACAGAGGACGGAGGAGAGATTCATTGCAATTTGTCCAACATTCCGTTTTGAATAACTGTTGAATTCGTTTTACAGAGACGGGGAACAGAAGAAAGCGTTTGCTGTAAAATTGTTCCAATGTTGTGTTCTTTCTGAAGTCGACCATGCTCTGCATTAATTGGCTTCTTTGTATTTTGAAGGCCATTTGGTAATTTTCAGAGAGGAGGTCTTGAAGGCTTCTATACAGCATACTGTTCTGTTGCCGAAGTTGATGTCCAGAAATATTTTGTACCATTTTTAAAGCCATTAATTGGATCGGTACCCATTGGAGAGGGACCCGGAGACGTA
>ML827193.1:36432-47863 GCA_009831015.1 Picea engelmannii | reverse complement strand
ACGGGATTGAACCCTCGACTTGCACCTTTATAACCAAGGGTTTTGCCAGAGGACGGGGCAGAGGACGCAGCCAGTGGACGGAGGAGAAATTCGTTTCAATTTGTCCAGCATTCCGTTTTGAACAACTGCCAGAGGACGCAGACAGAGGACGGAGGAGAGATTCATTGCAATTTGTCCAACATTCTGTTTTGAATAACTGTTGAATTCGTTTTACAGAGACGGGGAACAGAAGAAAGCGTTTGCTGTAAAATTGTTCCAATGTTGTGTTCTTTCTGAAGTCGACCATGCTCTGCATCAATTGGTTTCTTTGTATTTTGAAGGCCATTTGGTAATTTTCAGAGAGGAGGTCTTGAAGGCTTCTATACAACATACTGTTTTGTTGCCGAAGTTGATGTCCAGAAATATTTTGTACCATTTTTAAAGCCATTAATTGGATCGGTACCCATTGGAGAGGGACCCACAGACGTAGCCCAGTGAAGGGGGTGAAATCCGTTATCAAACTCTTTTGTTCTTGTCTCTCATTTTCTGTTCCATATTCTCTTTCTATTGCTTTCAGTTTTGCAGATTTCAGCATTTAATCATCACAGTAATGCTTTTAATTAATCAAATTGCAAACTAATGATAAGCATTCATAGCTTTTACATGCACATATGTTGAGATCCGACGGATCAATTGTAATGTGTATATACCCCGTGTGAGCTTAGTTATCATTCAACTTACATAAGAATTGGGCTTAGTACTAATCCAATCAAGCTACTTACTTGTACCCATAGCTCTTGTTATGATATTATATTTTTATGGGAATAGTGCAGTCAATATTGGGCTTATAAGTAATAGTGAACCTATGTGTATTGAGACTAGCTAAGTTGAAACGGTTCCATATTATTGATATACTACCTATCGTAGTAAGTGTGTTGCTATCCCTTGTTCCCTTTGCTCACCAGTCTATCTTACCCTTCTACTTAGGGTAGGTATGAGTGGTATAAGTAATCTCATTGAATGAATACAAGGGGTATCCTATCTGCCTAATTTGATCAGTACCATACTGAGATTGCAAGGTGACTATGGGAACATAAGCAATTGATAGTGTGGCTATGTCTCAAATGGTAGTATTCATATATTAGAGAAGCTCCTAGTTGGTTCATAGCGCATGTAGTAATCAATCACTACTATAAAGTATACAACCTCTAGAACACTCAGCTTACATAGGTGCTCATTATGAGATGAATGAATCCCATTGATCTATACAACGAATCATATAAGAGTGTAACTAGTATATAGCTCCAAGTATTGATCTTATACATATCAGTGTTGTGAGCTCTTAGTACATACATATTAGTATGAATTCCATTGTTTAACTTTGTTATCATGTTTGCTTCCAAGATTATATTGTACTAGTATTGTTCAACTTCACTGGTATGATTAATACATAACATATTCAATCACATAGGTTATACTATGTATTGACATCATACATGCTTGATATTGATTATGGATCTCATGGGAATTGAGCCAATACTGATGTAAGGATACAAGCTTACTCTATGCTTTCAGATCCATAGTAAGTGTTATACCCATTGCTTATCTAGCTTATCCTTGTAAGTAATCACAACTTATGTATTAGCCTGTATTAGCAAGAGGATATGATTATGGAAATAAGGTAGAGCTTACAACATGTAATACTCGTGAGTCCATGGAATATGAAGCTTAAGTGAGTTGATTATTGTAATATCTATGAAGCTCATATAGGTTTAGTATAATTGTTCCTATGATTTCTTGATTAGGTAAACACGATTCACATTACTTTACCTGGTACTTATCTCATAAACTAATGGGAATAGATGGGGTTGGGTACTAAGAACATGATGTAATTGGAATAGCTCTTGTTAGCTTGATACATGTAAACAAAGTTGAATACTTTGATCTGCCCTTTGAAGTATGCATATTATCGATATCCTTTATTCCCATAGGTCATCAGTATATCTCTATCTACAACTTGATCAAATTGGGCAGTAGAATGAGTAGTATCAAGACCATTTCTCAGATTAGGCATGTATAAGATACTCCATATTCAAGCTCTTATGCTATTACTACTACCATATATGAATGTTTTTCCTATAAGAAGGTGTGTATTTACCGTATGAGTATGGATACCATAGGAATTATGGGAAATCAATAGCCCATCTTATACATAGGAATAGGCATATCGGTAATATATGGAGTTGGTACTAAGCTTCAATATGTATCTTATTAGTATGTGTAATGAAAACACTATTTAGATAAGTATGGGCTTACTAATCTCTTAGGTTGGACTAGTAGTAAATCATAACAAAAGGAATATGTAACCTATGAGATCACTGCTTACACTATCCAATACAGGCAATGGCTATGAGCTTCAGTATTAGTGATAGGTAACAACTTGGTATTGAGATTATTTCTGTAAATGAATGATGCAAGTAATACATAATCAAAGTAACATAGGTTTGTATAGAGCTTACTATGTAGATACGTAATCAAACACATACATTAACCATATTCAGAAGAAAGGTATTATAGTGTATTCAACACAGAATCATAACCCCATTGTGTAGTTAATATTAGTAATCAATACTACTCATATTACATAGATTTAAGTATTCAATGTGTATAATTGTTCTAGTCCATGTAACTAATGGTAATGAAACCAATATTGTTTAACGTATAGGATGATCAACTTATTCCAATAAACTATACACAGCTAAAGCTAAGCTAATACCTAAGTTGTTTACACAGATGTATTGATTATGCTTATTACCCATGTTTCAACCATTGTAAGATATGGCATAACCCATTCGATAAAGGAAACACATACTATTTTACTAGTATTAGCTATGTGTAATCGATTATGAGAATACATACTCCTGTATCCAATATGTTGTAATCTTATATGGACCTATATTAGACTCGAGTAAAGTGTAAGATATGACTAGAGCTCTAATCCCATATGAGTTATAACATCATGATTATTCCCTAAGTAATGATAGAAGAAACATGGACCCTTCATTAAACATAATGATACTAGTATGATTACCCTTTGCCCATACTTGCTTGAATACAAGCTATGTTATAGAGATCATATTAGTGTAATACAAATGCTTAAACTAAACACAATGACTAGACTGTAACAACTTGGAATCCATAACTCTTAGTGGTATCACTTACAACTTATTCAAGCTAACTAAGCAAGCTCATATTGCTTTGATTATAGTCTTATTAATCACTATTCTTAAGCTTGTTACTAAGCTTCATTAGCCTTACATCATACTTATTATAGATATGATGTATCCTTGCAATGGTTTGTTCATTACTAGTATAACAACAACTCTTTGTGTAATCAATTGATTAGGAGTTACTGATAACATAACATGCTAATTGGTTAGTATGAATACGCTTGATTACCTTACTTGCACTCAATACTAGCTCTTATCGTAATAAGGTGTATCGTGTCTCACATACATACCTCTTGTATTCATGTTCTACTTTCTTTGATCATAGTAGTAATACCCTTAATAGTGCACTTCTACCATTGTTTTCAGATTCTTTGTATGCCCCTTTCAAAATATCACCAGTTTTGCAAAGTCTTAGAATTAGAAATAATGACCCGCTTTATATAAAAACAATATTATTATTAAATATTTAAACTTTAACTCACTCAAATATTTATCATATTTATCGAGAAGATCCTATGCAGTATCCCAGCCAACCATAATATATTATACACTGTAACAAGTAAACTATGCATGTTGGAAAATATGGAAAATATTTTGGAAAATATGGAAAATAATTGAATGATCAAATTTCAAAACAAAACATCCTAGAAAAACATTTTCTAGATCACAAATATAATGTAAGAATATCACCTAAAATACACCATTAGCATCATTGTAGACATTACCATTCAAAACCATTAATTTTGTGACAATTAAGACTCACTCAATTGCATCTTCTTCAAAATATACATGCCATTAAAACTCACATTACTATTTGTAGAAATAGGCTTCATTACCACCATAAATTTTGTGACAATTAAGAATCACTCAATTGCATCTTCTTCAAAATATATATCACTCATTCCTACCATTAATAAATTATTAACTTGTATCTGTAATCCCCTTGCTTGTTGTTTTACTGAATTGATTTCCCTTGGCAAACCCAACTTCTGATTTTAATGACTTCGATGTGTGGGTTTTATTAATTATTATGAAAAGATTGTGGTTTTATCTTCTGTACCTTATCCATTTAGTCATCAGTTTGTGCCTAAGCAGTCGGCCAGGAGTCGAATCGACGGTCGTCACTTCGGTGTTTAAAGACCTATAGATTCAAATGCCCTGCTTTTCTATGCATGGATGATGAGTGAATGATAAGAATTTGTCATGTTGTCTATCCCTTTACTTATCTTTGAGTTGATTGATTCATGGCTAAATGTTTAGTCTTTTCTCCTTCTTATGAACGAGTACCTCTGAGGCTTGATTGATTAAAACTTTGATTTCTCTCTGCGTTTTTAATTGCTTGAACTTGGGTACACCTCTACATTTTTATTCATAAACTCTGCATTGTGAATGATAAACCTCTGAGTTGAATGACAATCCCTTGGCGAACCCAACTTCTGATTTCAATGACTTCTTTGTGTGGGTTTTATTGATTATTATGAAAAGATTGTGTTTTTGTCTTCCATCCCTTATCCTTTTAGTTATCAATCCGCGCCTGAGCAGTCGACCAGGAGCCAAATCGACAGTCGTCACTTCGATGTTTAAAGACCTTTAGATTCAAATGCCCTGCTTTTTTGTGCATGGATGATGAGTGAAGGATAATAATTTGTTCTGTTGTCTATACCTTACTTATCTTTGAGTTGATTGATTCATGGTTGAATGTTTAGTCTTTGCACCTTCTTATGAACGAGTACATGTGCGGCTTGATTGATTAAAACTTTGATTTCTCTCTGCATTTTTAATTGCTTGAACTTGGGTACATCTCTGCATTTTTATTGATAAACTATGTATTGTGAATGATCATCTCTGCCAAGTCACAGCCATTTCCAACATTTTGTATTTTATAAAAATTTCAAACTGCTCATGTTTTTATTTCAAACTTTTTTGATTTTATAAAAATTACAAATCTGTAGGAATTAAATTTATAATTCCATTTTTACATATGTAATATTAGAGTACAGTGGAGGAGTAATATACATACACTGGAAATTTTTTAAAACATACATATTTAAATTTAATAAATATACTATAAACATACATATTTAAATTTAATAAATATACTATAAACATACATATTTGGACATTACTAAATAATTTATAAACATACATATTTAGTCTCTCACTCTGATGTTGTTTTGCAATTGTAGTGACCCTTTGAATAAAGGAATAATTATAACGAATACTTCATTGTGGATAATAAAGTCTAATTTAGACATAAAAGAGTTTACAAAGTGCAAAAAACCTTCAATGGTGGCATTTTATCATACCATAGGCAACCACTCAATGTTTGGGAGAGCAACATGTTGGCTGGTCATTCACCATCCTTGAATTAAAATAACCCTGATGTGAGTAGTTTTGATGGATTAACATATGAATCAAGTGAGATTGGTACCTGAATGACCTAGTACCCCTAAAATATTTAAACTGTTGGTGCATTGTATTTGCCAAGAACTTCCAGAAGTCAAACCTTATGAAGGTTTGATTCTCGGGGTGTGAAAAGGCTACTAGGAAATAATAGGTTACAATGTAACATACAATTACATTGTAATATGTTATAACATATTACAATGTAATATTTTATATAGTAATATATGTTATGACATATTACATTGTAATATGATATGGAAAATCTGCATTAGTATAACACAACAAATAGAAAACAAACTGTGAAACATCGGTAGTATATTCACTGTAGTCATTCCCTCAACTTGTAGAATATATACACTTGTGTAGATTTAGTTTTTCCTTGAAATTTATTCGATCAACATTTAATGTAATATGCTTGGCATATAATCCATGTTCATGCAAGACCTTCACCTCGTTGTGATTAAAACATGTTGATGTTATTAGTGGGTGTGTGAGGTTATGAAGATTAAACTCTTTGTTTTGGGGATTCTAATGCATTACATTATATGTGGTCTTTATGGATCCAACCATAGGGAACTTTTAAGGAATCTTAAAGAAATGTTCTAATACATTTTTTTAGTGGATCCAACCATAGGGAATTTTTAATGAATCCCCTTGCTTGTTGTTTTTCTGAATTGATTTCCCTTGGTGAACCCAACTTCTAATTTCAATGAATTATTTGTGTGGGTTTTATTTATTATTATGAAAAGATTTTGGTTTTATCTTCTGTCCCTTATCCCTTTAGTCATCAGTTTGTGCCTGAGCATTCGTCCAGGTGTCAAATCGACGGTCGTCACTTCGGTGTTTAAAGACCTATAGATTCAAATGTCATGCTTTTCTGTGCATGGATGATGAGTGAAGGATAAGAATTTGCCCTGCTCTCTATCCCTTACTTATCTTTGAGTTGATTGATTCATGGTTGAATTTTTAGTCTTTGCGCCTTCTTATGAACAAATACATTTGTGGCTTGATTGATTAAAACTTTAATTTCTCTCTGCATTTTTAATTACTTGAACTTGGGTACATCTCTACATTTTTATTGATAAACTTTGCATTGTGGATAGATATTGAAGAGAGATGTTGACACGATATTCTCCAAACATTCCTCGCAAACACTCCAGGTTCTCCCAAGAAGGAAGAACAAGAACTCCTTCAACTGAGACTCTGAGTGACCAACAACAATATCGTCAGAGGAGATTTTCAAACGATTATGTGAATAGATCAACTGCAGAACCTGCTCAAACAAGTGTTATGGATGCAACTTTCTTAGATAGGTTACGCATTGATACTCCTACACTTGAGAATGTAGGGAATACCTCTGGACAAGAGAATATTTCTGATAATTTTCTTTGATTTTGTTTATTTTTGTTGTATTTTTTTGTATTTAAATTTATGTGAAGTTAAATCTTGTAGTTACTTTCAAATGTGTGTGTAGACAATCAGTTTAGAGTAAGAGACAACGATGAAAGAGAGAGTGGTTGTCATGAAGGTTCAAATGTCGGTGCAGAGGGTGAAGGTGGATTTAGGAGGCCGTGTTATCAACAAACAAAAGATTACATGCCTATGTCCACCTATCCTTCAAATGTTGGTGATGAACTTCCCTGGGAAGGGATTACTGAAGCAATGACGCTTGAGCGATGCTCAGGTGTTAAAAGGAGGTTGAAAAATGATTTGGTGGTCTTTGAACTCCCTCAGGAGAGTAAAAAAATCTTGCAAATTGTCTTGCATTCATTGGAAAACTTTATGGACGCATATCATAAGATGGGGTCAACCACTGACAGTTTTGTCGATCTAATGAGGTAGCAAAAGTCAAAGGGGATGGGCCCTGATAAATGAGAGATAGTAAAAAATAGAGTTTCAAAAGAAGACACAATTTTGATGTTCAATTTCAAAGAGGGCCCAAAGCGAAAGATGTTGAAGGTGCAATATTTTAAGCACCCTGACATTGTAGGACATCTTTATAACAGATTTTTGACAGCATATGAGAAATTTCCATGGAACGATGAGGTTCCACACTATTTTGCAAGACACTTTTTTGCATAGTTTTTCTTACACATGCACCCTGATTATACTAGTCTACCGTCCAAATATTATGGGACTGGTAAAGGACATACATATGATCGCAAAGGGGCATATCGAAGTGCGACATTGTAGAGGCCTCCACAACCTTTAGTACCTCTCCCAACAGGGACATTTGCTTCACATTCAGAGTTGCAGGCTACATCAGAGGTTGGAAAAAAGGTCAGGACTGCAATCGGGGAAAATTTAGAAGCAATTTTTTATGGTGTTGATGTTGGCATGAACCGTCAGCGAGCGAAAGCCAATTCCTGGGCCGCATTTGTTTATAAAACAGATGCGGAGTTAGATACCATGTCAGCAGAAGATGTTTTGGAGTATGAAATTTTTTGCCAGGATGGTTGGAAGGTCATTCAGAATGATGACCTGAACCACAGATTGGTATGTGTTCTAGTTAGGAAATTTTTGATGCGTTTTATGATAGTTTACTTCTAATTCTAAATTCATATATCATTGTATCTATATAAATAATCGAGTTATTATTGCCATTAATTGCAGTTTGGAGATATGTTAAATGAATCTTCAGTAAGTAGGGGGTTTGATTCCACAAGTTTAAATTTTGATGGGTTGAATCATGTATGTGTTTTCTAATAGTTGTTCAACCTCCACTCTTTTGAATAAGAGATAAACAACATTTATAATTTTGTATAATTGTGAACACATTGAATTCTAGATTTAGTTCTTAGTTGTGTTGTTTACAGATCTTTATTCCATCTCCTACTACTTGGACATGCTTGTCTCAATTCTCATTGGAAGAGTTTGAAGAGGGTGGGAGTTCACATGTATCATTTAATGTCTTAAAATCATTTAAATTTAATGTGTTATAATCATTTAAATTTAATTTTTCAATTTTTCAATTTTGAAATGTGTTATATAGACTAATGTGGAGAAGATAGTACCTTAGAGTGTGTTTGGGAGGGAGATTGGGATTGAGGAGGAAGCACCTAGATTTGGGAAGTATGTGTCTATTTAGGATGATTCATAAATATATGTTTTTTACTTTTATCAAATTTTTATTTTCTCAATTTTTTAGTTTAGCCTTTCCTATTCAACACTTTGATCAATTATTTTGAAATATATAGAACCCCTAAATAAGTTTATCATTGTCTCAAATGGTGTACATTCAAACTTATTTAAGGTTAGATCATGATGAAGACTTAATTTTGAACTTGAACATTTGAATATTTGATAACAGACTCTATCCCACATTAAAAAAGAGAAAGTTTCTAAATTTTATTCGATTGTATTCCTTGCTGTCTTGTCCAAGAATAGCGTAGTATGGACAAATTTGTGTTTTCTACAAACAACAAAGTGAATTCCTTCTTGTCAGAGTATTGTCAAACTCTTAACTAAATTGGTTATCAATCACAAAAACCAACATTCAATTAGATTTACAAATAAGCTCACATATTGTATATGTGAGCTAGCTCACATATATTGTATATGTCATATAGCTCACACATACTATATATGTGAGCTAGCTCACACATAATTTCAAAGAGCATTTCATTATATCTAATATGAATACATCTCATTTAAATGGTTTTTAAAAAATGACTTAGTATACATGTGTAGATTTGTGTTTTCTTCATGTACATGCAAGATTATATGAGAACATATATTCCACCGCAGAAAGAGGAGATAAATATTTTCCAGAAGAATGGTTTTTAAAATGGAGATTTGTGAACTTTTTTAGATAATAAGTAGTTTTTTGGAAGAATGGTTTAATATGGAGATTTATGAGTCCTTTAATTTGAAAGGGCATCGTGGAATTTGATTATATGACCACTAGAGAAGAAGAGAGAAGTATTTTACCGCTGAGGAGATTAGTATTTTATTGATACGTAAATATGATCAAATAACAACACCTCAGATGAGAATTTCTGAAGGATTTGGGACCTTAACCACAAGGAGAATTTCACCTGAAGGATTTGAGACTTTATCCACAAGGAGATAAGTATTTCATTGGAAGAATTACTTAATATGGAGATTTCTGAATTTTTTTCATACACAGTTCTATATTTATTTTCAGATTATTATCTAACTCTAACTCACAATTTTTTTTACCAAGAACACAATAACATCACCTGGGATGAAAATTTCACCTAAAGAATTTGGGACCTTATCCACAAGGAGAATTTCACCTTAAGGATTTGAGACTTTATCCACAAGGAGATAAGTATTTCATTGGAAGAATGACTTAATATGGAGATTTGTGAACTTTCTTCATACATAGTTCTATATTTATTTTCAGATTATTATCTAACTCCAACTCACAATTTTTTTTACCAAGAACAAAATTTTTCTCTTTAATTTTTTTTAAGATTTTAGATAAGATTTACAAATTGATTAAATCATGTACTCTTAATTGGAGAGTAACTATCTTAAATCTGTTTAACTGTGGTTGGGTATGTTATTATTTCTTATTGTTTATTTAATATTTAGTTACAATATATATGTTAATATGTGTTATTTGTTTTTTTATTATTGTTTTTTATTGTTACAGATGTCTAAATTATATTTGGTGGAAAATATGTTTACAATATATTTTGTGGGAAAGAGTATGTTGGAGGATGAGACTTAACTCTTCTGGTATGTATGTCAATTTTGTTTTAATCACAATTTTTGAATTCTGTATTATTTTGCATGTTTGAATTGTAAATTTTTAATTTTTGATTTCTGTTTTTTTTTGCAGGTATGAAGTGATCTATCTTAAAGTGATGGCTTAGAGTCCAGAACTTTGGATTTAAATATTTTGATTTTTGTTATCATCCTAAAATGGATGTGGAACTTATGTTTTTTACAGTGTAACTATTCAGACTTTGATTATATATATATATATATATATATATATATATATATATATATATATATATATATATATATATATATATATATATATAGATAGATATATCATAATTTTGGAATTCAAAATAACAATTTATTGTCTCATATTTGATTTCTCAAAGTCGATGGAAAAAAAGTGGCAAAGTTAATTAGTAATGAACTAATGTTTTGTATATTCTTCTTTTTACAATGTATTAAATTATGCATCAAACTCTTAAATATTTTTATGCTATGTATTAATTTAAATTTTTCATTTTATGTTCACTGTGGATAGTAAAAAATATGATTCTATTGACATATCATCAAATAATTTTGGCAGAATAATTTTAGCAAATTAATTTTATATTAAAAGATTTTTTTTTTTTCTAGTTTACTAAGGACCTTGTTGGTTACATAGATGCACTTAACCAATAAAAAAAACTAAAGAAAAGATAGGCATATGATATCTGTTAAATAAATTGATTACATAGATGCATTTAACTAATAAAAAAACTAAAGGAAAGATAGACATATGAGATCTGTTAAATAAATTGGTTACACATATGCACTTAACTAATAACAAAAACTCAAAGAAAGATAGGCATATGAAATGTGTTAGGATATTTAGACACTTAGGAGTTAGTTAAGATCTACTTGGTCTAATATGTCGTTAGATAAAAGTGTGTTTCTTTAGTATGCGTTAGTATGCATTTGTAGTTAGGCAATCCGACAGTCACGATATGTTCCCGACATAGAGTGATCCGACGGTTCATACTCTCCTCGATCTTAATGGCCATTGATTCGTGGCTTAACACCCGATTGGTCCATGATCTCTATTTAAAGAGCATGGAGGGTCATTTGCCGATGATCGATTG
>ML827193.1:19400-30415 GCA_009831015.1 Picea engelmannii | reverse complement strand
CGCGTTGGCTGGGGCCGTGGATGTTTCCCCGTAGGGGTTTTACCACGTGAAAACATCGGTGTGTTGATCTTTGATCTGGTTATGTGAGTGGTTACTGAAGGTGTTCGTCCTCTGTTGGAATACCTGTGTTGTCGAACAAAATGTTAAATAAATTGGTTACATAGATGCACTTAACTAATTAAAAAAACTAAAGTAAAAATAGGCATATGAGATATTAAATAAATTGGTTACATAGATGCACTTAACTAATAAAAAAACTAAAAGAAAAACTAAAGGAAAGATAGGCATATGAGATCTGCTAAATAAATGAAAAGAAAAAATTAAAGTGAAATAATACAAGAATGTGTTGTTATTTATCTATTTAATAATATGCAAAGTCGATAATACAACAAGAATGTGTTGTTGTTTATATATTTAAGAATATGCAAACTCAATAAATGGACACGAAAAAAGTGAACTGCTAAACATACAAGATTGTATCATTACATATCTATTTAAGAATATATGATAGTAGACAACATGTTAAACCATGCAAAACTTATTTTAGAATATATGATAGTAGAAAACACTTCAAACCATACAAAGTCTATGCTGGTATGAATTGCACTAAAAAAAATAAATTTTCATGATCTACCAATTTCCTTTAAGAAAACTTGTGTTTGATTTTGGAAGAAGGTAACCAATGTGGAATTCAAAGGAGGAGATATGCATTCAAGCATTGTGTTTTAAACATACCAAGGAACAACACATACCCCTTGTACAACTCAGATAACATGTATGAAAGGGAATTACATTAGGAAAACGATTTGCAGGCTATGGTTTAGTACTATTCACATAAACCCACATTTTTGCAAGGGTCTTCACTTGACTTTAGGCAAGGTTGTATTAATTTCCTTAACTTTGTTATAGAAGAGATTTATTAATTACAATTTAATTCTAATGATTAACACTTCTAAATAAGTTTACATGAAAATCAACTTAATTATTAAAATGGAGATTCTGAATAATTTCAAATTTTAAATGTAAATCAACTTAATAATCAGAATGAATATATTGGTATATATATGATATTATTAGTAAAATGTTATTACAACAAGTGGAAGAGATGTTTAAATTGTTTTTAGTTGTTACAATATTAATTTAAAAAATTAAAAAAAATTTACCACTTAAAGAAGTCAATGCTCTCAAATCTAGGATAGAAGAGATGTTCAACTCTTCTTTGATTGGTGCAATAGTAATAAAAATAAGATTCTCAAGATAGAAGGGATACCCAAATTAATTATAGGTAATGTTTATACAATAAGATATTTAGATAGAAGAGATGTTCAACTCTTTTTTGGTTTGTTTGCTAATGATAAAATAAAATGTTCAAAATGATGTGACAATAAAATAAAACCTTAAAATGGAAGAGATAATCAACTCTTCTTTAATTTTATCACGCAGTCATTAAAAAAATGCTAAATCTCAAAGAGATATTCACCTCAAAGATCATATACCCTTAATAAAATAAAATCTCAAAATGAAAGAGATGTTTTTAACTTTTCTTTAATTTTAAGAACAATAATTCAAAATAAAAGAGATGTTCAATTCAAATTTAATTTATATAATGCTCGTAAAATAAAATAAAAATTGGAACAAGTTAAAATTTGAAACAAGATATTATTACAATATAAAATATGTTTAACTTTTTTTAAATTAATGCAATATTATTAAAATAAAATGGAAAAAGCCCCGGATGGGGTGACACGAAGGGAGAGGTTGTCACGCAGACGCCAGCCAGGACACCGCATTAATACATCGACTGGCCGGCATCCCCTCAACATTTAAACTCGTAATGGATCAGTGTAATGGCATTAACCCGACGAGGCCTCTCGCTCACGGGAGACGTACCAGGCAGGTTCGCAGCACTCAACCAAACATTAAAGGTATGGCGGTTCGGCTCGCGTTCATTTTCATTGTTAGGATTGTTGGAGGAGAGCACCGGCTGCTTTGGGTAGCTCTTGCTCCAGTAGAACTGCAAAATAGCAGTTGCATCCTTGGGAATTTGCAGGAGCAGGTCCCGTATTCAGGGATTCTTCACGCGATAGGCAGCAGAGCGACCTCTAGGGGAAACAATTGGGCACCCCACCAGACCTCTACAATGCCGCAACTGCGCGGGACACCCCAGAGGGGCGCAACTTGGTATGTTGCGAAATCCAGAAGGCAGAGGAAACAAACATTTGAAGCAGCTCTCGCCATAGCTCGACGACGAAGGAAAGCAAAGCCACGCACGCCACCCATGGAGAATGTGGTCGAAGAGATTCCAGAGGGGGGTATACCAGACAACATACCAGAGCACCTACTGTTCACTGTGCCCGAGAATTGGCACCCGTCCTCGGACTTTGGTCAGGGTAGGCAGCACTCGTATGTTGGCGAAATGGCAGCTCCCAAAGACGACTGTACAGAAGCGCCCCACTCCACCTGTTACATCGAAGAAGAGCTACCCTCTACTGCGCTCAAGGAGGCGACGAGGGACAATCCACCAGGGCACGACAAAGACTCAACTGAAAGTTACAGCCAAGAGCAGCATCCCTCACCCAATTGGGAATGCCTCAGCCTCATCTTTGAAATCAGAAGTTTGCTGGACGACTAGACCTTCAGGCTAATGAGGATGGAACAGAGACTGGACATGTATTTCGCGGCCCACTCCAGGACGCATCCAAGGCGACAATGCCCAACTTGTGTGCGTCCATATGCATTCCCAGCCGGATGGAAGCAGACCGAGGAACAACTTCAATGCGCAGGCTAGCAGGTCAATGGATGTCCAGAATTGGTTTTTTGTTTTAATATCTTGCTTTCAGTTAGGCCTTGCGCCATCTAGTTTACAGTCTTTCTTAGTAATAACTTATGTTACTCAGTTATACATTCCCGTCTGCACGTCCTGGTTTCCCTCGGGCAGGACGCTGCATGGTAAACTCGGTCATTTTTGTGATCAAGATAACATCTGGCAAGGGATGTCCAAATGTCCAGGTTTCCTACCCAGGCAGGACATCCGGCATCCCAAACAACTATTTTGGTTTTTGATTAAAGCAATATAACAGGTTCCACCCTTTTTATTTACAAAAAAAAAATAAAAATGGAAAAATAAATACTATTGAAAAAAGTAAGTGTTCAATGGAAATGGTGTTTAACATTTTTTTAGTTTAAAATAAAATGTTCACAATACAAGAGGTATACAATTCAATTTTGATTGGTGTAATGCTCATAAAATAATTTTGATTGGTGTAATGGTTGAAAAACACAGATAAAATATGGTTGAACCATATTTTATATGTGTTTTTTAAGAATGATCTGGAGTTTTTTATACATACCCTTTTTATAAATATCCTATTTGGAAATATGGTTGAAAATAATCAAAACAAGTCATCAAATTATGGAATGTACTTTCAATGAAAAACAATAAAGTTTGAAATGTACATGTATCACTTGTTTAAAAACATCGTAATGGTATTTCATCTTTAATTATTCGTTCATGATCGACTTTGGACATTTTCCATTTTCTAACTTTTTTTTTTATATTGAACTTCTATTAACTTTATGCGTGGTGCACATACCAAATGACTATATTGACAACTTGTAACATCTAACTGGTAGTCTTGAAAGTGAACATGAGTATCGGTTTGATGGGTTTCTTAAAAAAAATATCATTTCAATACAATGGATCATCTTTCATATATAAAACCGTTATCATCAAAATCTTCTAATTGCCTCATCTTTTGTTCCGTGCATCGCATCAAATAACATTTCCAGTTTTCAGTGTTGTCTACAGGTGAAACCATGGAAAAAACATATCCTGCAAATAATTGGATATATTGGACACCAAATAGTTCGTGTTAGATTATCACACAAGTACATCTACAAGTTATTTGAAAAAATTTAAACATAAAAATTACCTTCTCTAACAAGATCAGAAACTCTATCGTCATCAACTGACACTATAGTTTCATTTGATTCCATCTCCTCTAAGCTTCCAAGTGGCATTTTCCCTTTTACATTAAGTTCGGTATGTCTCCAAGCTTTAACATATCTTGCATTTTTGTTTTCACAAATATCTATGGATTTTGTGTCCTCTATGCAAACTGAACAAAAACAAGACTCATTTCTTCTATCAAATGCAAACACATTTTGAAAATGTTTTGTTTTAACTGAATGTATTTTTCGTGTCCCAAGTATTGTACTGGCGTCATATGAGATTGATATATTTACATCTTGGATTCCAACATACCAAAAAAACTTGCACAAGACAAGAACTTGTTAACTTGAAATCTCTCAAAAAAATGTTTGAAGTTTGAATATAAATTTGAACACGTTCAAATAAAAATATCATGTGTACATGTGTAACATTTATATATAGACACACCTGCGCACATCCCTTGACAGATTATATTCATGGATTAGCATCATTTTGCACCATTTAACAACTTGTTCAGTGGATTCAAATCGATCGGCATGAGGGTTCATCTGATCCCTTCGAAGTGCTCATTTTATACATGCCCCTGCACCGTCGTGCTCTCCTTTTCCATGACCAGTCTCAAAAAAATTCCAACAATGTGTAATGTTTAATTTTTTATGAAGACGACATAACCAATAGAATGATCATGAAGATTTGAACTGACTCGCACACCCATCTGACCATATCCAATGTCGATCGAATCCAATTTCGCGTTCTTTCAATGAATCATAAAATTTATCAAAACAATGTTGTACATAATGTGTGTCGTGTGCTCGATCGTCACTTATACAAAAGTGATATTCTTTAATAAAATGTCGATTGTCGTTGGTGTTTTCTATGTTATCAAGACTCCGTTGAGCATGTCTATATAGAACGTGGACAAATATCGTGACTTGATCAAAATGATAATATTCACTCTATATTTATTTTGTGCAGCGAATGTGTAATTCTCTACAAAATCAACTACAGACAAAATTGTCCCTGGTGAAAACATTTCACGGGATTTTTTGAATTGTAAATCTTTCCATTGAGCTCTATGTGAATGCTTGGTGTATTTATAAATTTCTTCCTCAAACTTCTTCAAAAAATCTATCACACAGATTTTATCTACCATCAAATCAATCCTTTTGGAAATAACATTTGAAGAATGTGGAGCCGTGTTGTTGATATATTCATATCTCTTCCAATTGACTCTTATATTAGAAAATGATTGATCATTCATATCAATATGATACTTTGAATGAAGCAAACTTATATTTCCACAACGATCACATTTATTTCCACCAACACATTTTTTTTTGTAAAATAAATCATCTTCTCTTTCACATAGAATTTCAGATATAAAAACATGGAATGTGGAAGGAGGAGGTGAACCTGGCCATACAGTTTTACCAAAATCCAAAAAAGTGTCGTAATACAACTAAAATTCCACATGATAACGATAACAACAAGTGTCATGAACAATGATGGATATAACAAACCATGGTTTTTGTTGCACAAATGTATTGATGGAAATTTTAACTTCTTTGTGCTCTTCTTTGAACTTATTGAACAATTATATTTGTGTCATTGGAAATATATGTTTTGGATATTCTTCATATTGTTTTTGTGTTAGTCTTCCTTGCAACACATCCCTTGTATGTGGTGAAACACGATATTCTTCCAACCAACAATTACGGGCCAATTCTTTAACATTTTTTGCAAGTCTATCTTTGTAGGGTTGTCTAGATATCACTTTCCAACAAGCGAGTTCATCATTTTCATCTATTTGCAATCAAAATTTTATATGTTTGTGCAATTTTTTTCATGATGTTCCCATCGTTTTTTCCATGTGTCTTTTCAAACGATATTTTATATTTCTAGATGAAACAACTGTTGTTTGTATCACTCTACGTGCAACACAGACATCTTCTTTTCGAGATTTTCCAAAAGCTTTTAATACACTAGTTATATTGTTAAAGACATTATGTTTCACCTTTGTATCATTTGTCGACTTTTGAATACCCAATAATGATGTAGTTTCTTTTAACTTTCTTGAATTCATTAAACATAGTAAAAATTGAGCTTGTACTATTACTGATTCATATTTGAAAAAAGTATTATACATATTCTTAGTTCAATATCTTATATAATGCTTAGTTTTTTCTTCCCAAATTTGTCAGTATCAGCATTTTATAATATTGCATCATCAATGTTGATAGATTCTCCTGCATATTTCAATTTAAAGTTTATATTAAAAAACATAACCCGAACACAAATTCACTAAACTATATATACTTGAGTGTCCATCTTGTATTATCTAAATTTACCTACATACTTATAGGTGATTCATCTTCTACTTCAATTTCAGTTTCAACGTCTTCTGCTTCAATTTCAGTTTCAATGCCTTCTGCTTCAATTTCGGTTTCAACGTCTTCTTCGATATTATGAGACAAATCTATTTATGTTTTTTGAAAAACATCAAATTGTAATTACAATCAATTATATTATTTACTATATTTTAAATTTGAATTCTGTACTTTCTGAATACAGTCTCAATGTGTGTCGTGTGCTCGATCATCATATGTGCATGCATACCTGGTTGAACTTCTTCTTGTTGAAAATATCTATTGATATTATCGTTTCTTTCTTTAATATTTGCATGTTCTTGTTTCTTTATCCAATAATGTTCTTTTCTTTGTTCGTTTTGGCGAGTATCATCTCGAGTGCGATCAAATTTTCTCTTGTGCAAACTTTTGTTTCCCATGACTTTTATGTTCGACAACACATGTATTCCAAAAGAAGACGAACACCTTCAGTAACCACTCACATAACCAGATTAAAGATCAACACACCGATGTTTTCACGTGGTAAAACCCCTACGGAGAAACATCCACGACCCCAACCAACACGGCCACTTGGAATAGTTTATTAATGCAAAGAAAAAGATTACAGAGAGATTTTACAAGAGAGTTTCTCACAATCGATCATCGACAAATGACCCTCCATGCTCTTTAAATAGAGATTATGGACCAATCGGGTGCTAAGCCACGAATCAATGGCCGTTAAGATCGAGGAGAGTATGAACCGTCAGATCACTCTATGTTGGGAACATATCATGACCGTCGGATTTTCTAAATACAAATGAATACTAAAGAAACACACTTTTACCTGACGACATATTAGACCAAGTAGATCTTAACTAACTCCTAAGTGTCTAAATATCCTAACATCCCCCCTTAAGAACAACTTGGGATAGGATTTAAGGATTTGCAATATTGACACAATAGGAGAAGAAAGGAGGCATCAGAGCCTATCCCCCCTTAATGACAACTTCCTGAACTCTTAACATAGATCGAAGGTTGGAAAACTTTGCTTCTGTAAGAGACTTTGTGAAAATGTCTGCAACTTGATCTTCTGTAGGGAAAAAGAGCACTTCAATAAATTGATCATAAATTAGTTGTCTAATGAAATGCATGTGTAGCTCGATGTGTTTGCTACGTTGATGTTGAACTGGGTCTTTGGCGAGATTGATGGCAATCTAATTGTCACACCAAAGGCTGGTCGGATGTTGGTGCTGGAATCTAAACTCTGAAAGGATCTGTCGAAGCCACGGGGCTTCCTGACTTGCATTTACCACTGCTCGGTATTCTTCTTCTGCTAAAGAAAGTGCAATAGCTTGTTGTTTCTTACAGGCCCAAGTGATAGGTCATAAACCAAAGCTGAAAACATAACCTGCAGTAGATTTTCGATCATCAGGGTCGTCGGCCCAATTTGAATCAGTAAAACCAACCAATAAAGGAGTCCCCCCTGAACTATAATGTATCTTGAACTGAACTGTACCACAAACATAGCGAAGTATAATTTTAGTTGCTTTCCTATAGCTTTCATGGAGTGTTTTCATATATCAGGCAATAAGACCAACAACAAAGGAAAGATCAGGACGGGTATGAGTCAAGTATAAGAGGCTACCAACTAACTGACGGTACAGGGTGACATCAACTTCAGGAGAAGTACAGGTGGCAGAAATCTTGACTCAACTCTGGAAGGGAGAAAGGGTTGGTTTACAATCATCCATGTGAAAGCGACAAAGAAGGTCACAAGCATACTTAGACTGGGAAAGAAAAATTCCTTCATTGGTTTGAAAAACTTGGAGGCCAAGGAAATAATGAAAAAAACCTAAGTCTGTCATTTCAAATTTCTTCTTAAGGATGGTTTTCACATGGTTTAAAAGTTTTGAGTCACTACCAGTAATGATAAGGTCATCAACATAAAGGACAAGGATTATGAGATGGATTCCTACTTTCTTGGTATAGACATTAGGATCAGAATGACATCTAGAGAATCCAGTGGCAATAAGAAAGCTATCCATTTTGGCATACCAAGCTCAGGTGATCCAGGTGGATATCCATGGCCACCCACCTTTTCCGACTGGCTCAAAACAATTTTCTGACAATTTTGGAAATTTACTATTTTTAGCAGGTTTTAACTTACGGGGCCATTTTGAGGGCCTAAATGAAGGATTTTCAAGATAGAGGTTCTAAATGATAATCAAAGGCATGATTGAGCCCCCAAAATGAATCTTCTTGATGATACCTTTCCAACGATCTATCATACGCCTAAAACGGAGATCGTATGCAAAAGTTACGACCCCGAGAAGTTGATGTACTAACTTACCCAAACGGGGTCCACGTGACTTTTGACACTTCATCTCCTAGGGTTAGGTTTTTGGATGTCTAGGGGTTTTGGCATTCCTGATTATTGTAAAAAGTCCTTTAGAGCCTCATTGTAATCATCTTCTTGTGAATGCGAGTAGCCGTCACATCTCTTCTCAGAGATAAGCTGCCACCATTCCAATGAGTCTTTCACTCTGTATTTTTACAGTCTCTGTACATTTCTTTCATTAATAGAAATCGTGCATTAATGTATCTCTGTATTTATGGTTGCATCTCTGATATATTTATGTTATATTATTGGATATACGCGATATCTCTGTGCATTTCTTTATTATATCTCCGCTCTCATTTCCTGCTGAAAATAATTCGGATCATCGGGGAGCTTGCTTGAGACCATAAAGAGATTTCTTGAGGCAACAAACAAGGCTAGAGTCATTCTGGACATAGCCAGGAGGTTGTTCCATATAGATTTCTTCTTGCAAATCTCTGTGCAATAAGGCGGATTTAACATCCATCTGATGGACCTCCCATTTATGTGAGGCAGCAAGGGCAAGAACAAGGCAGATGGAATTCATTTTTTCTACAGGGGCAAAGGTTTCATTATAGTCAATTCCTTCAAATTGGGAAAATCCTTTGGCAACTAACCGAGCCTTGTGTCTTTCAACACTTCCATCTGATGCATACTTAGTTCTGTAGACCTATTTTCATATAACAAGTTTTCTTCCTTTTGGACAAGGTACAAGATCCCAAGTATCATTTTCCATTAAAGAATGATACTCTTCATTCATTGTTGTATCCCAATCTGGATGACCTGAAGCTTCTGCAAATGTCTCTAGATCATGAGTTTCTGAAACTTGAGCCAAAAGAGAAGAGGTTTGCTGGAACTGTGAACATGTTCGACGCTGATCTGAAGGATCACCGACAAGATCACCAACTGCTTCTCGTATTGAACGGACCCATCTAGGAAACGGTGGAGTTGGTGCTAGTTCAGGTTCAAAGGACTCATCTGGAGGAGGGTGAGCAGGCGGAGGTGGATTTTCATCCTCACTATCATCATCTGAAGAAGAAACCAGATCATAAGAAGGCACAAACATCGAATATGGCTCGCAGGCCGAAGAAGGCACAATCGCCGAAGATGGCTCGCAGGCCAAGACATTTTCATCAAATTTAACATCTCTTCTAAGAATAATTTCATTACAATGTGATTGAAGAAGTCTGTAACCTTTGAAATCTTCAGAATAACCAACAAATATACACTTCTTACTTTTAGGCTGCAATGCTTTCCTTTTCTCATAAGGAACGTGAGCCCATGCTATGCTGTCAAATACACGAAAGTGACTTACATCTGGTTTAATTTTAGTCCAAGATTCTTCCGGTTTTATATTTTTAAGAGCCTTTGTGAGAGTGTGATTTACTATGTAATTTGCATAGTTGATGGATTTCGCCCAATACTTTAGACTTAATCCCTTAGATTAGATCATACAATTATCCATTTCTTTTAATGTGTGGTTCTTTCTCTCAGCAACACCATTTTGTTGTGGTGTATATGGAACAATGTGTTGCATTTGGATTCCCTGTGTAGTGCAGTAGCTTGTAAAATTATTGTTCACATATTCGCCTCCATTATCTGTTCTTAACCTTTGAATTTGATGTCCAGATTGCTTGTCTACAAGGGCCTTGTAGGCCAAAACCTTCACTCTTGAGTTTTAAGAAGTAAACCCAAGTACGTCTGGAAACATCATCAATGAAAGTTAAGAAATACTTGCACCCAGAAAAAAGAAGGAGAAGAAAGTGGACCACACAAATCACTATGAACAAGCTGCAAAGGACCCGAGGCATGCCAAGAGGCATGTTTGTCAAAACTGTCCCGATGATGTTTGTTGAGAACACAACTGCCACAAACACCATCTCTGCATGAAACAAGAGGAAGACCAGACACCATCTGTTGATTACATAGTTGCTGCAATGAGCGATAGTTTATATGACCAAAGCGCTCATGCCAAAGTTTTCTCAACTCATCGCTATGAGCAACAAAAACTGATGAAAAAACTGATGACCCAAAGTTGTCAAACTTGTACAACCTGGTAATATCATCAACAATTCCAGTTGCAAGAACATCCTTAGGATCTTTTAGATTCTTGATTACAACTTGGTGAGGTGAAAACTCGACGGTTTTACCTTCACTTGAATAAGTGATTTGATATATTGATAAAAGGTTACAAGAAGGATTTGGAACACATAATACATCATTGAAATGACCATTTTCTACCTGAACTGTTCCAGATCCTACAACACTAAGAGATCTATCATCACCAACAAATATTTTCTTGGTGTTACATTCATTTAGAGTAGAAAATATGGCTTTATCC
>ML827192.1:70859-123536 GCA_009831015.1 Picea engelmannii | reverse complement strand
GCGATACGAGTGACGGAACTTTCCAGAGAAGACGCCATCTCTTCTTACTTGTTTGTTTGATTGACTTGCGGATGATGTGAGTATTATATATAGACATGGTCGGATGATGGCTCGGCCTCGTCGGCACAGTGAAACGATCCAAATAACGGTAATCACGAGGTGCCACGTAGGAAATCCGGCAAAGTTGACACGGTCAACTTTCGTCAACCATAACTACATAACATAGAACCTGGAAACCCTAACGGCTCCAATCTCAACGAACCACATGACGGTATCAATCACAGTTATAACCGTCAACTTTGATCACATGTACCTACTACGTAAATGAAACCTCGAAACCTTACCCCTAACTACATCACATGAAACCTGTAAAACTAAGAATAACTAGAGTAACATGAAATCTGGAAACCTAAGAGAGAATATTTAAGTGAAATGATTATATATGAAACCTGGAAACCTAAGAATAACTAGATTCACATGAAATCTGGAAATAATTATACATGAAACATGTAAACCTAAGAATAACTAGATCAACATGAAATCTGGAAACCCGTAAACTTAACCCTAAGAATTCCTACATTAACATGAAATCCGGAAATCCAAAATTATGGCCTATAGGAATTCTAAAATTATGGTTTTTAATGATGTTAAAAATAAATTATTATTATATTAATAAAAAGATAGTAAATAATAAAATTTAATTAATGATTAATAAACATGAAAACAGGTTGAAATAAATAATTTAGATATTATAAAAATAAAAATTAATATTTATGAAGTTAGATATTATAAAAATAAAAATTAATATTTATGAAGTTAATATTTATTTAGTGGTTCTATTTTATATTTTATATCATTCTATATTTATATTAATTTTGGATTTATTAAGTTTACAAAGAGATCAAATTTCTAAAATTAAAATGGAAAAATAGGAAAAATTTACATCAAAATAATCAATTTTTATATAAATATATAAAATTATTAAAATTTGAAGTATAGTTTTGCTTTTTAACATTTAATATTAAGATATATAATAATAATAATAATAATCTATTTTTAAGGTCACGACCAAGTCAGCACACCAAATTGATATATGAGACCCCCTTGTTTGTAGGAGAAGGGATCCCTTAGTAAAGTCTACTAAGTATATATACCCTACCCCCTCTGGATTTGAACTTTATCATATATATCTCTATTATATGGTGATCTTGGAAAGCTTCTCTTAATGCTTTTCGAGCACAGGAACAAAATTCTAAAGAATCACAAGTAATTAGGTACCCTCTTAAGGTCTGATAAACCAATTAGATCTTAGTGAACGTTAATCATCATCATTATCCTAAAATTATTTTTTGTAAATAATTAAAATTTAAAACATAGTTATGATTTTTTTGGATTTAATCTTATTTTAATATATATTTATTATATAAAATTATGTTAATTATTATTTAAATGTAAATAACTATATTTAATAAATATTTTAAAATTGAAATTTTGGAAAAAAAAAATAAAAAATTAATAAGCATAAAAATTGCATAATTAAAATTTGTAACATAGTTATGATTTTTTTGGATTTAGTCTTATCTTAATATATAATTATTATATAAAATTATATTAATCATTGTTTAAATATAAATAATTATATTTAATAAATATTTTAAAATTGAAAATTTTGAAAAAAAAAAGTTTTTAAATAAGCATAAAAATTGCATGTTATTGGTAATTTCTGCCATATAAACTATAGCTATGTCAATAACCACATGATAAGCATAAAAGGCACAAATCCATTTCATATAGTTTCTTTCTTTTTATTATTTTACATTTTTTTCAATTTATTTTTTTAATAGAATTTGTTGTTATTGTAAGTGTGGATATAATTTTTTTTGTTTAAATCTTATTATTAGTCCCTTCCGTAGGTATAGAGGGACTATAGCGATCAATAATGCGTTGACTACATATTAGTTTGTCTTTTGACCCGAAATATTTGCACAATACTTATTGTTGGAGCTATGGAATTAAAAGCATATATTTTTATATAATAAAAAGTAACATATATGTATTAATCTGATTGGATAAGAGATTGGAGGTCTTATTGTCGGCTTCGCTATTCTCAATGTAGTATATGGCAACATATCCAAAGTTTTTCTCCTAGACAGTATGTTAATCATATATTTTTCGTCTATATTGCTTGAAGGTCGATTAATGCTACCATTAGTTCGAATGTTTGTATTAGCATTTTCTACTAGGCGAATATATCCGTAAGTTTTCATATGTACTAAGCATATTGAAATGCTTTAATATCCAAGCTGTGTAGTGATTGAGAATTCCAGAGTTTATACCATGTTTGGTGGATGTATATTTGTTGAAATGTATTGACACTTATTCCGAGATGCGTCAATAGGCCTGGCATCGTAAATGTTTACATGACGCGACGTCCTCGAACACCATTGACAGCTTAAATGTTTGCATATGGACAAGTCCTTGGACAACCTGACAGTCTTAAATGTTTATGTAAATACGCTTCTCGAAGTACATTTTCCTTGAATTTTTCTTTACAGTTACAGTGAATTTGCACAGTCTTGTTTGTCCATCGCCAGCTTGACAAACATTGTATGTTTCATCTTTGTTCTGCCATTGAAGCTACATACATTGTTTACTGGTTCGGTGACAACTACTTCTTCGTTGGTTTGTTGGTTGCTTCCATTGTATGTTTCATCCTCGTAATCGTTTGAGCTACATACATTGTTTACTGGTTTGATGAGTGCTTCTTCTTCGTTGGTTTGTCAGTTGTTGCTTGTTGTTGTTTCGCTGGCGATTCAACCTGCGCTTCTGCATTTCATTGTTTCAGAGTAAGTTTTAATGACATAGTTTCATTTTGTATTCGTTGTTTGTTGTTCAGTGTTTGCAGTTTGCAAGTAAGAATGTTTGCTTATTTGTAGTTGCATCTTCCTTGTATGTTTCCAATTCCTTTTGTGCTTGGGCTGCAGTTTCGTAATCGTTGGAGATACATATGTTGTTCATTGGCTCGGTGGTTCTTGATGGTTCGTTGATTCATCAGTTGCTAGTTTCGTTTGTTTGGCTGAGGTTTGCGCTTTGGGGCTCTGGGGTTGTAGTTCAGCATGTTCGTTCTTTCTCGGTGCTTTGGTCCTTGTTGTTTTCTTTTGTTTGATTCAGCATTGCAGGGTTGGGGTGTAGCGGCGGTGGTTGGAGGTGTTTTTTTTCTTTTTTTTTGGATTGTTATTGTTTTTTGGGGGTGGTTTAAGGTGTTCAACCCCTGCACCCACGAGTTGACATGAAATTGTGTTATTTTCCATGTCTGTTGAGGCCCATATCTATTATTCTATGAGATTTTGCTAGTGCTCCAGTCCTGCCATGAAAGAAGATAGTTGCATGCAAAATTGTTGGAGGATTACATGTGAAGTTACAATATCCATTGTTTTTTTGTCGGAATAAAGCATATGTATGCAGGTTAGATTTATAAACTATGTATGGTCAGATGTGCGGATATGACATTACATGTTCTTTCTCCTCTACATAGATTGGTGTGCACATGATAGAATTTGTATTGTGCTTGAGATGCGATATGTGAAAAAAAGATTATGCAAGATTATACTTTGATGTCTGGGTGGTTTGCCAGGGAAAACTAAGAACTTGTATCGTGTGCACAACAGTCTGTGTAGAGGATAAAGAACATGGTTAAAGGGCATATGTGGATAAATTGCCAAGGAAAACCATAAATCGTTTAGTTGGGACCATGCAATTGTGTGATATTTTGTGCCTTGTAATATATTTTGGTCAGGGAAAAAAAATCTACACGTTTATAGTGATGGATAGAGAAGCACAAAGGTTCATGTTTTTTCCTTTTTAGAGTGTTCGTTCAGTCAGTTTTGTTGTATGTACATATTGCTTGTTCTCCGATGAATACCATCTTGTATTGATGTTCATTGAATTTTCTGTGTTCCCATATTCAAACAAACAGAGTAGCTGGAGAAAATGAGGGAGTCTTGACTGCATCTACTGAAGAGGATATAGAAAGGTATGTGCTTGTACTATTGTTTCATATTGCATTGTTTTGTATTTCATTTATGGTCTGTATATGTGTTGAACTAGTTGCGGGCCTTCCTACATGGTCAGTTATCTTGCTTACATGCGTACCTTCTTGCATACTAAGTTGGTTCATGTTCTTTGTGTTTGCACTGCATTGTTGCATTTAAATAAACAGAATGGTTGGACAGGATGAAGGGCTCTTTGGTGGGTAAATAGACATATTTCTCTTTCTTTTAGATGTATGTCTTCATACTAACTTGCCTTCGTGTCCATTGCATCTTCGACGTTGCTGCCTTGGAAAAAACAGGTTGCTTGGATAGGGAGATGAATTGTTCTGTGTAACGACAGAGGGTTCTGTGGTGCAATCTTCTAAAAGGTATGCCAAGTGTGTTGGTGAATTAAATATACAAATCGGGTGGGTGCATATAATATTAGACTTGAAAACGATGAATTTATAGTAATGGGCCTTTCTGCGCTCCTTATTTCTACTTTTCCCATTTTCTATTATCCCTTTTGTTTCCTAATTTATTTGCTCAGTGTGCTTTCCGAAAATTCCTTCGTGCATTGGTTGGTGGACTAACGGATTCACATATGTGGTGGTGCTTCTATCTTTTTCCATAGTTGCCCACTTTCTCAATTGCAGGTGCCAGGCTGGTAGGTCGAATATTGCTCCCCTGCCCTCTAGGGGTCCGCGATATAGAGATTGGCCATGGTGCCCCGTGCTCACGCCTTGTTTACTGTTAAACATTTATGCAGCTAAAAAATTCAGATACATAGATTTTTACGGTTATTTGGTCCTTGCGATGGACAATATACAATGCATATGCTTATTTAGTCTTGATGTTCATCTGCACATGCTTGCATTGAATTTTTTTTTACTAGTGACATGGGAATGAGCAGTCAGTCATCCTAGACATCGACAGACTGACAAGGCCAAAGGTAAAGATGCATACGCTCCACTCTTGCTATGTTTACTAAACAAATTTCATGGCCTATATATTCGTCTATGGCATGGTTTAGATGAATATATTCGTCTATATGCTGATGTCATATGCAATACATGGTTTGGAGCTCGCAAGAAGTATCAACAAGTACAAGTGAGATGCCGAACGTGCTGCATGTTCCGCAGACTAAGAGGTGTTCTTGCGAAACTATGGCTCCATAGTTCATCAAAACTATGCATGTACTTGTAGCACACTACCATTCACTTTAGTTTTCCTGTTCAAAAAATGTCATCAGGTCTAGAGTTGTGACATCCAAAGTATTGTCAATAGAGGGCTTGAACAACCGCCAAACTGGACAAGTGTTCGTCGGGGACATAATGGTTGTCTATAGCACCTACTTGGACAACGAAAACAAAAGTAGATCCATTATGCATGCTGACATGACAGACAAGGATGCCATGATGACAGTCACACTGACTGTTCCTCCACATCTTGTCTAGAAACATGCAGAAAAGATATTGTTGCATAATGGAATATCCATTACAAATTTTAACATTTTGCCCAAAATAGTATATGACCGTGGTGATTGCGATCAAATTATTTCTCTCAATGAAACAAGCATTGTGGAAAAAATTCTCGTTGTTTGTTCAGAATATCGTTTCGTCCCAGACTCGACCATTATCCAACTTGCACAAAGCACTGATATTTACCCAATCAGAACAATTGGGGATGTTGTCACATTGGAGAGAAAATTTGGTTCTCAACACATTCTCCATATAAAGGATGGAGAGTCGGAAAATGACAAGGCAATGGTACCGCTTTTCAGATTCAGTTTTGTCCTTTAGTTTCACATGTGCATGTATGTCGGATAAGTTACACAAATATTTTGTTGTTCCATGTTGCAACTACAATTGTTCGATACGTATTCATATTTGTTTTTGTCAATGGAACAACAATTGCATAGAGGGAAGATTCCACTTATGTTGTTCAAAAATATAACAAAGAAGAGGGATTCTAGAGAAAGGATCTTTCAGACAACCCTGGAAACGTTTGTAACAGAGTTGCGAGCAGATATAGTAGAGGATCGGAAAAAATTAGCTAGCTCTACAACTGTTGTGCGTATACATCCACACAATCATTCTCACTTTGCTTATAGAAATAGCCTTCAACAAATTTTTGCACCTGCTTATTTTTATTTTATTTTTTTAAAGGGAAGGGGTGGGGGGTGCAGTTGTGTATTATATTTTTCAATGTATTAATTCCTTTGATCGCATTCCCAGGTTGAAGGTCTTTCAGTTTCAGCCAATGTGTACTCGACCCCCTTTGAGCCTGTATGTGTAAAATGAAACTCCGCTGCTTCTACCTCCGCTTTGATAACCGACGATACGATTGATTGTCTGTGATGCGGTGAAAAAAATCCATATATATATGGAAACTTCTTGAATGTTGTTATCCAAACTGTGGGCAACACAACTGTGCATTGTACAGCTAGGAAACCTCTGTTACAAAATGTGCTTCCTGAGTTGGCAGAGTTGTCGTATGAAACACATCTACAAAAAAAGGCAAGCAGTGTCTACATGCTGCGGCAACTTCGGATACACAACAAATTCACCTTGAATGAGGACAATGCAATTTTTCATATTGCCTGAAGAAGCAAAATATATATATATATATATATATCAAACTTTGATAGGAAATGAAAATACCTCATGTGTCTCAGTAACATTTGTTGAACATCCAGATGAATGTTTGTTGGACTTGGCCCATATCTCTGTAATCCCCATATATCGCATAGCCCCAGTTATTTTCTACTGGGAACATATACCAGAAGCAAGAGAAAATGAATGCAGTGACGTCTTTTATTTTTACATCAAATTGTTTGGTAAAAAGGTGGATGGGTTCTGCTCTATGGAACCTTCTCGGAACTTTCTTGTGACCTGTTTAAAGTATGGTTGGTTCTTGGTTGTCTTCTTTTTCTGTCAATTTGCATACTGTGGAACTCCAACTGTTCTTTGGAGCACACAGAACAATATAATTGAATTATTTACCCATCTGGCCCGTAGATCTGCCTGGTAATTTCTATGGCATTGTGACGCAAATGTACTATGTTCCTTGCTTTAGCAAATTTTCTTGATGGGTGAACTTGGTAAAATTATTTTTTCTGAAATAATTTGAGATCAACGAATATATAATGTGCGAAGTGCAACTGTCCTATCATAGCAACAAGAGGCTCTTAAAATTCAAATTCGTCGTTGTTTTGGCATTTTTTGGTTATTCGATGAACTTGGCAAAATTAATATCCTGGAATAAATTGAAATGAACGAATATTTACTGTGTGGAGTTCAATTGTGTTATCATATGGAAAAGAGGGCCTTAAAATTCAAATTGGTCCTTTTTATGCTTGCGGTGATAGAATTAAAAAAAAACACTTTTTTTGTTTGCTTCATTTTTTTACAAATAAGCGATTGAACATCCTTTAATAATTTAATGTAATTCACTTGTACAATATCAATAGTTAATATTAATAATTTAGTATTTGAAAATAATGTTTTTAGATAAAGTTAGATAGGATGAGCATCCCTAAATAATTGCAATCTCGAACCCACGAGACGTGGAGTCCGGAAGTCCGCTTTTCAATCTGTATATCATGAAACTGTGGGTGATATTTGCATAACACAGAACAAAAGAGGCTCAAATTTCATCCCACCAGGTCGAGAACCCGCGATCAAAAAAAGTGCCCAAGTATGGAACAAGGGATTCACATATGCTCTATAAAATCTCGTCCAGACTTTCTAAAAGTACATGTTCACTATGTATTGTTCATTTGTCGGAAAACTTTTATATCAGTCCACCGACTAGATTGTACAAAATTTCTCGTCTAATTAAATTCTGCAATACCAAATTTTAATATTAATAATTTAGTATTGAAAATAATGTTTTTAGATATGTTAGATAGTTGATAGGGATTAGCATCTATAAACAATGGCAAACTTGAACCCACCAGACCTCAAGTCCATCTGTCAATCTGTAGATCGTAGAACTCAGACTTCTCTTTGGAGAACATAGAACAATGAAACTGCAATGTTGAGGCAGCGAACTCACATGTCCACTTGTAAATTTCTATATCGCGGAATTGTGAGTGGTGTTTGTACAACGCGGACCAATAAAGGCCCAATTTTCATCCTGCCAGCTCTAGAACCCCTGATAAAAAAAAATGGCTAAATATGGAATTCATACGGGATCACTACGGGACAATAAAAGTGAAATGTTCATCCAACTAGCCCGAGTCTACCTACCAATTTGTATATGGAGGAATTCTGGGTGCTATTTGTAGGGCACAGAACAATAAAACCTCAATTTTTAGCCCGTCAGGCCGCCAACCCGCGATCCAAAAATCGCCTAGGTTGGACTAAGGAATTCGCATATGCCATATAAAATCTCATGTCCATACTTTATAAAAGTACATGTTTACTATGTATTGCTCATTTGTCGGAAAAATTTTATATCCGTCGATTCACCAAAATGAACAAACTTTTTCTTCTGCTTAAATTTTGCAATATCAATATGTAATATTAATAATTTAATATTGAAAATAATGTTTTTTTATATGTTAGATAGTTGATAGGGATTGCCATCCGTAAACAATGGAAAATTTGAACCCGTCATCCCTCGAGTCCATCAACAAAGCATCCCACAAGTCCTCTTGTCAATTTTTATATCGTGGAAGTCTGGGTGGTATTTGTAGGACACGAAACAATAGAGACTCTATTTTCAACCCGCCAGGTTGTGAACCCGTGATCCAAAAAGTGCCCAAGTATAGCATGAGGGATCCACATATGCTCTGTAAAATCTCATGTCCATATTTTATATAATGAATCATGTCCAGAAGTTCATCTGTCAATTTGTATATCACGAAAGTCTAGGTGCTATTTGTAGGACACAGAACAATAGATACTCAATTTTCATCCTGTCAAACCGCGAACCCGTCATCCAAAAGGTGCCCAAGTATGGAATGACGGATCCACATATGTTCTAGAACAATAAAAATTTAATGTTCATCCAAAATAAGCTAGTGTTGAAAATAATGTTTTTTTATATGTTGGATAGTTGATAGGGATTGCCATCCGTAAACAATGACAAATTTGATCCCAACAGCCCTAGAGTCCATCAATGAAGAAGCCCGCAAGTCCTGTCAATTTGTATATTGCGGAAGTCTGGATCATATTTGTAGGACACAGAACAATAGAGACTCTATTGTCAGCCCACCAGGTCGCAGACGCGCGATCCAAAAAGTCCCCAAGTATATAATGAGGGATCCACATATGCTTTGTAAAATCTCGTGTCCATATTTTATATAGAGACTCATGTCCACAAGTTCGCCTGTCAATTTTTATATCACAGAAGTCTAGGTGCTATTTGTAGGACACGGAACAATAGATACTCAATTTTCATCCCATCAAGTTGCGAACCCTTCATCCAAAAAGTGTTCAAGTATGGAATGACGGATCCACATATGTTCTAGAACAATAAAAATGCAATGTTTAGCCAAAATAATTTAGTATTGAAAATAATGTTTTTTAATATGTTGGATAGTTGATAGGAATTTCCATCCGTAAAAAATGGCAAAATTGAACCTGCCAGCCCTCGATTCTATCAGCGAAGTAGCCTGCAAGTCCTCTTGTTAATTTGTATATCGCGGAATTCTGACTGGTTTTTGTAGGACACAGAACAATAGAAACTATTTTCAGCCTGCTAGGCCGCAAACCCGCGAACAAAAAAGTGCCTAAGTATCGAATGAGGGATCCTCATATGCTCTGTAAAATCTCATGTCCATATTTTATAGACTCATGTCCACAATTCCACCTGTCAATTTGTATATCGCGCAAGTTTAGGTGCTATTTATAGGACACAGAAAAATAGATACTCAATTTCAGCCCGCCAGGCCATGAACTCGTGATTCAAAAAGTGCCAATATTTTATATAGACTCATGTCCAAAAGTTCGCCTATCAATTTGTGTATCGCGTAAGTGTAGGTGCTAATTGTAGAACACAAAACAATAGATACTCAATTTTCAGCCCGCCAGGTCGCGAACTCATGATCCAAAAAGTGCCCAAGTATGGAATGACGGAACCACATATGTTCTAAAATAATAAAAAAGGCAATGTTCAGCCAAGCAGCCCATAGGTCCTCCTGTCAATTTGTATATCGCAGAATTCTGGGTTCTGTTTGTAGGACATGAAACAATAGAGACTATGTTTTTAGCCCACCAGGCCACGAACCCGCGATCCGAAAAATGCCTAGGTATGGAATAGGGCATCCGCATATCCTCTAAAAAATCTCATTTCCATACTTCATATAGAGACTCATCTCCGCAATTCTGCCTATCAATTTGTATATCGTGGAAGTGTAGGTGCTATTTGTAGGACACAGAAGAATAAATACTCATTTTTCAGCCGGCCATCCCACGAATCCTCGATCCAAAAACTGCTCAAGTATGGAATGAGGGATTCACATATGATCTATAAAATCGCATGTCCATACTGTTATCACTCCAAGAAACTCCTTAGGGTTGTAAGCTAAGAATGCTTGGTAACTTAAGAATGTGGTAGATTTTGTATGCTTGGAACAATAGGATAACTCAATAGCTAAAGAAAAGGACCACTTCATACATTCGAATAAGACAATGCTTTTAGAACTCAATGATCAGACAATAAAATCTAAATAGGATGTGAAGAATACTAGTCTAGATAACCAAATACACAATGTGCAGGGTCATACAAGATAGCAAGAAAACCTTTAGTTCAAGTTCATGAGCTTAATAAGAAGATGACAGTTCTTAGAAGCTGAACTAAACTGAAATAAAGTATAGAATGATGAAAGTATGAGAAAATTTGTCATTGAAAACAAAAGAGGACTGTCAATCTATTATGAATAAAGAGTCTAGTACAATAGCCAAAAATGTCTCCTAGATTGCCCCCCTAGACTCTTAGAAAAGCTAGGCATTTATAGCCTTTTACAATCAGTTTTCAGATCCTAAAACAATGGATCTGATATTCTAAAAATAGAAAGTCAAAACTGATTTACAAAAGATAAGGAGAGATCCTCAAGATGAGGTCAATCTCTATCTTTTGGTCTTCAAACATTGGTTGAAAGTTGATGAAGTGTAGCATAGCCTTCCAAGGCTCTTTGATTTGTTCCTCTAAAAGTGGAATTCGAATTTGATGATGTGTGCCAAAAATCCTGAAATTCTACCTTTTAAAATGAGTCCAAATGTGTTTGAACAACCTCTCTCTGACCTTATCTCACAAAAGTAGCATTTAAATATGACTTGATAATTCACCACCTATCTATTCCAAGAGGTTTCATCTCTTTCTGGCTCGAAAATTTCTGATCTGAGCGAAATTTCGAGTATTCTGGTCATTACAAGCTTTCACTAGCTAATTTACCTAAAAATCCGCTCCTTAGCTGGTGAAAGGCAGAGCTTTCACCAGCTAACTAGTTATAATTCTACCTGTTGCGCTGGTGAAAGCGCATATTTTTTCAAAATCAAATTGCTCAGTCATAGAGAGTCTGTTTTTCATTTTTAAATAGTCGATCGACATCTACAACTCCTAAGCTTTCCAATGGTGCTTTCAAATCTGCATTTGGAGCTCGGGAAGCTAGTAAAATTTCCCCTACAAGATTAGGCATTATTCTTTAAAAAATGCCAGTGCATTTTTTATCGCTAACATCTGGCTCCAGCTGGGATGGATACCTCCCTGTGAGGTCTCCAAGAACCTGGAAGACCTTGTGCCTTTAGTATTGGGCCATGGAGTCATTAAGCCTTTTCAGTCCCAACAATGTTTACAACCTGCATTTATGTCTTTGGCTATTTACAAGATCCCTTAAAATTTTGTTTCTGAAAACTCTGCCACTTGTCTTCGAAGCTGCTGGCACTTGTCTTTTGCTAAATTAAAATCTGCATATTGTTCCCTCAATCTTGAACAAATTATATCACAATCATATTAAGGATTTGTCTTCAATTTGTTGCTTTCAAGACTCAAAGATATCATGTGCCAGATATATCCTAGAAATGTAGAATTTGGGCAAAATTTTGAGTGATCTGGTTAAAACATCTTTCGGTGGTTAACTATATCTAGAATTTGGCACCTTATCCACTGAAAGCACTCTGTTTTGGTGGTTAATGAGCACACACAGGCTCGCCTAAACCACCGAAAACATAAACTTACCCAAAAATCAAAATTTGATGAATCTTGATTACCTGCAAGAGTACAAAGACCTCAGGTCTTGCTAGACGAAGCTCCTCTCTCTCTTATTGGACTTAGGTGTGATTTTCCTCCTGCCACTGGTCTTTTTAGCCTCTTCTTCTAGTGGTCCCTCTGTTTGAAATTCGTTCCAAAGAGGAAAAATCCCCAGTCCACCTGTTTCTTCTTCAGAGTTTCTTTAAATATAGTACAAGTATAAACATCAGGCTGCTGACCCATGTTAACCATTTTTCCCAACAGCTCACAGGCTTCATTTAACCAGCCCTGGCTGCAGAACCCATGAATTAACCCTGTAAAAGTGACCACATAGGGAACAAGGCCATTCACTATCATATAATCAATAAAACTAAAAGCCTCTGGAAGCATTTTTTGAAGAAAACGCTCCTGAATCAGAGCATCATATGTGGAAGAACCAGGCACCCAACCTTTCTGAATCACTTGAAAAAAAATAAAAAAACATTAGCCTGCTGCAAATTCCCTTGTTTGCAGAAGCAAATGACCATGGAATCGAAAGTAGATGAATCTGGGGAAATACCTTTGCTTGTCATTTCTGAATAGAGTTCATGAGCTTGACTAAATAGATTACAACTTACCAGTTTCCGAAGAAGGTAATTGTAATTGGGCAAATCAAGCATCAATCCATGGTGAGTAGCATAGATTAAGGTGCTCAAGGCCTCTGCAATCATACCATATTTTGCATATCTCCAAAACATTTCGCTCATGACTCCCTGTGCTGCAGTAACATGACAGTCTTCAAGAGAGGCATGCACAACTTTCTCAAAATAAGCAGAGGCCCTCTCTTCACTGTGGTGAAGTTCCCATATCAATTTAGCATACTGTGCCAAAAATTCCCCATCATCAGATTGAGCCAAAATGCCCTTGAGTAATACTCCTCTACTTTATGAAAGTGTTTTGACTCATGCAAAAAACTGAGCGTAGTTCCTAAGAAGGAGAGAATTTCCAGGATTCCCCTCGAGCATTCTCTGATAATGCTCCTCAATATTATCAGATCCAGCTCCAAATCCATCACCACAACTACCACCAGTGGAAACCCCTTTCCAAGAAGAGTTTTCACCACTGCCTCCAATATCTGTTTGAGGATCTATGACATCCAGGCCAAGCCCCCGAGCCATGAACAATCAGTGCCACAGATATCCTCTCCTCTACTCTTTCAGGTGTGTAAATATCCTTCACTCTTCCAACAATTTCCCCCATGGCCTTATTTTCAAAGCTAAAATCTTGTAGTTGAGATTCCACCATGCTATTGTCATTATCATGTTCCAAGCGTTCATCTACTACCTCTTCGTCATAATAGCACGCAAAAGATGGGATTGACTTCAAAGAGGGTAATCTCTTGTGAGCCAATACCCTTCGAGACCAAGGTTTATTAAAAGAAGTTTGTTGAAAATCATCAAATGAGTTACCCTCGAAAAGAGTTTCAGGGCCGACCTTCGCCGGGGCAGGAGAGACTTGACTTAGGCTTTGGAGATCGCTTTCCAACTGAACTCGCCTGAAGTTGGAAGACGGAATGGCATCTTTGTCTTCTCCAATGGATAAGATGTCCAAGCTCGAATACATGGTAATATGTGAATTCGCATTGTGGAAAAATAACTGGTAAAACTTCTGATATGGAAATATTTCTTCATCTAATTTCCTGCCTGGAAATCTTTTCGAATGTTGATTTTACTCCTTCAAATCTGGAAAAGATTATGATCTCTAATCCTGCCTCTTCAAAATGCCAAATGGAAAATATTCTGAAATCTTGCTTGGAATATAGGACCGTGCCATAACACAATCTCTGATATACAATTTCTCTTCACCTCCTGAATTTAAACATCGAATCTTCGTCGATGGCTAGAGTGTTGCCACTTATTCTGCTGCCGTCGTTTGATGATATAACCGCCCTGGATTTGCATATTTCACCGCCAAACAAACCCTCAAATGCAGGATACAAGTGTCTAGGTGTCAATTTGCCAACGCCGAGCATACTTGCCAGGTATCGCCAGTAGGAAGAGAGAAATCTTTCTCATGCCCGTAAACTTTTCGACTCATCTGTGATAGCTGAGGCACGTCCTTCAGGCTCTTTTCTGAATTACTGAGATATCAAGTATGTCTCCAAGTTGCTAATCACTGGATTTGAATCAGGATCATTTTGTGATTTTGGCGTACCTATAAACTCTCTTGATAGAGCATTTAAAATTTTTGTGAAAGGCTTAGGATATGCTTGAAAGAGAAGGAAACTAGCTATCTTAAAAAAATATCTCTAAAGCAGCTGATGTAAACCTGTTTGGAGGGAGTGCATTAGAAATCGAGCCATCCAAGCCCATCCATCCTTCACACCATGCAGGTTGCTAACACCTGGTATGTCTGTTTGAATGATTTCTGCATATAGAGTCACATATGCCTTCATGCGTGCCAGATAATTATCTGTACTTTCAATCTTCCCATTATCTTCTCGGTATCCAATTGTTTTGTAGTATGCATTCTCTTACTCAAAAGCAATATTTGAATATGGGATATATTTTGGAACAGTAAAGATGCAAGCCTTATGAAACTCAGAAAGCACAAGATCTATTGCAATTGGAACCTATGAAGTAACAAGCACAATCACACGTGCCAAGGCAAACGCAATAGAATTCAAGCTTAGAATTTGTGTTTCACATTGAGAAACAACCTTCACAACAAATCCTGTAAGTAGTATACACTGAGGAATATGAGGACCAATGATCATTTGGAGCAATTCAGTTGATTTAGCCCTTACTTGTTCCTGAGTTCCAGTTATTTGCCTTAATCATACACCAATCTGCCTCTCACAATTTTTTAATTTCCTTGCTTAAATTTGGATTGGATCTCAAAGCTTGGAACTCGTCCTCTAGAGCCTTTAATTTCCTAATTCTCTCTGCCTCCACTTTTGCTGCAGTCTCAACAACTTTGACATTGATACCTGTGGACAATGTCCTGGGTGAAGACTTTTTCTATGATTCCCAAGATTGTTTCTCTTCTCCCTTGGATTTTTTCTCTACAAGCTGAAGTGCTATAACTGACCTTTCTGTTTCATCTTCTAGATCTTCCAGTGATGAGATAATTCTTTCCCGAATTTCCTCCTGAACTCTAAAACATTGGGTCGACATTCATTTATGTGACAGTGCAGGCATAGATTTTGTGAACAGAGAACTTGTTACATTTTGACTCATAGCTTTCAACGATCTTGCAACCAAGGTTAGGAGACATTGATATTCATGCCTTTGACAAATGTTTAACATACAGAGATAAAACCCCTATCTCGGTACTTGCCTCTTGTTGATCAGGCTGAAGGAATGGAACACCTGCAAATTCTAAAAACTTGACACTCTTTGTATTATTTGAATGGGAGTAACAATATCCATTTCTCCTCTCCAGGAGCTGCATGATGCAGTTACAGTTAGCAACCAAAAATATGATGTCATGATCTCTAGCTGTAACAATAGTACTGGCAGCCATGGAGATGACAGTGGAGAGGATGGTCCAGATCCAGCCATTAAAAGTAAAAGGGGATTCTCTTAGCCTAATTGAGAAAACTGAAAGTAATCTACTTGATCAAAGAAAAGAGCTTATTCTTCTATCAATCCCTACACTAACCAGTAGAGGTAGATTGATCAGGTAAAACTAAATTTCCAAAGAAACCAATAAAGTAATTGACTTGCTAATATCATGTTTGATCTTTTCCCAAAAGAATAAAGAAACCATAGATTGTGGTAATGCAATTTGAAAATATGACAAGACTGACCTTCATCTGACGGAAATATTTTTGGATTTATGCTACTCATGGACTCCAAATAGTCAGCAAAAGGGTCATCAAATTCACACAGAAATACCTCTTTGGACTGCTGATCCAATTGTAAATTGAAAAGATGTTGAAGACTGCTTTTACTAATCTCATTGTTGAATGCAGGCTGCTTGAGATCTAGACCCTTCTGCTTATCATCTTCCTCTTCATGTCTACTGCAAACCGCCTTTGTCTGCAAATTTGGAAAATGTGGGTTGTTCTCAACATATACTGCAGATGCAATACTTTCACTTACTGATTAGGCAATCTGCTCATCACCCTTCAAGTCTTCATGTCTACTATAATTTTCCTATGTCTGCAAATCTGAAAGCTGAGGGCTGCTCATAGATCTGAAATATGTTGATCTATTACTTTATCCTATTGATATATGCATTGGTTCTTCGACATCAATACATCCAAAAGAGACATGTTGATTTTGATCAATATTCAAAACAATAGACACATTTGATATGATGTCGGATATGTTACTATTATCCTTCAACACTTCTTGTCCTCAATGGTAAATGTCTTCTTCAACAAATAAATCTTTATGAAACGAAGAAAACTCTTCACAACATCCTTCAAAAAGATATTCATCTGGAAAATAATCTTTACAAAAGGAATTGAAGGCTGAATGGACATCTGTCAAATAACTAACACTTGCATTAGGAAGAGACTGACACCAGTCACGAGCAATTCCCTCTAATGAGAAAAAGAAGAGCCGAATATGAACATCCTCATGTACAATTTCAAGTCGATGAATAAAATCATGAAAATCCAACAAGTGTTCAGCTGGCACTTCCCATTCTTCTCCTCGAAATCTGGGAAGGTTGCATTCCCATTCATCTCTGCTAGGCACTGGATTAGGGAAACCAACAATACTTGAAAAATCACAGAATGCATACCTCTTTGCTAAGATCCTGTTCATGTCATCCCAGTGGAGTCACCAACAATTTTTTGAACAATGGAGTCACCACTGAATTCGTCCTTCATGGAGTCGCCACCGAATTCGTCCTTCATGGAGTCGCCAGATAGATGATTACAACCAAAATAATTTCCAGGCTTTGTCTATCATCAAAGATGGATCTATGTCGTCTCCCAACGAAGCTGAGCTTCAATCTCCTCTCCCCAGCAATGACGCCAATTTGTTATCACTCCAAGAAACTCCTTACGGCTGTAAGCTAAGAATGCTTGGTAACTTAAGAATGTGGTAGATTTTGTATGCTTGGAACAATAGGATAACTCAATAGCTAACGAAAAGGACCACTTCATACATTCGAATAAGACAATGCTTTTAGAACTCAATGATCAGAAAACAAAATCTGAATAGGATGTGAAGAATACTAGTCTAGATAACCAAATACACAATGTGCAGGGTCATACAAGATAGCAAGAAAACCTTTAGTTCAAGTTCATGAGCTTAATAAGAAGATGACAATTATTAGAAGCTAAACTAAACTGAAATAAAGTACAGAATGATGAAAGTATGAGAAAATCTATCATTGAAAACAAAAGAGGACTGTCATTCTATTATGAATAAAGAGTCTAGTACAATAGCCAAAAATGTCTCCTAGATTGCCCCCCTAGACTCTTAGAAAAGTTAGGCATTTATAGCCTTTTACAGTCAATTTTCAGATCCCAAAACAATGGATCTGATATTCTAAAAATAGAAAGTCAAAACTGATTTACAAAAGATAAGGAGAGATCCTCAAGATGAGGTCAATCTCTATCTTTTGGTCTTCAAACATTGGTTGAAAGTTGATGAAGTGTAGCCTAGCCTTCCAAGGCTCTTTGATCTGTTCCTCTGAAAGTGGAATTCGAATTTGATGATGTGTGCCAAAAATCCTGAAATTCTACCTTTTAAAATGAGTCCAAATGTGTTTGAACAACCTCTCTCTGACCTTATCTCACAAAAGTAGCATTTAAATCTGACTTGATAATTCACTACCTATCTATTCCAATAGGTTTCATCTCTTTCTGGCTCGAAAATTTCTGATCTGGGCGAAATTTCGAGTATTTTGGTCATTACAGGCTTTCACCAGCTAATTTACCCGAAAATCCGCTCCTTAGCTGGTGAAAGGCGGAGCTTTCACCAGCTAACTAGTTATAATTCTGCCTTTTGCGCTGGTGAAGGCGCATATTGTTTCAAAATCAAATTTCTCAGTCATAGAGAGTCTGTTTTGCATGCTTAAATAGTCGATCGACATCTACAAATCCTAAGCTTTCCAATGGTGCTTTCAAATCTGCATTTGGAGCCCGGGAAGCTAGTAAAATTTCCCCTACAAGGTTAGGCATTATTCTTTAAAAAATGCCAATGCATTTTTTATCGCTAACACATACTTTATAAAACTACATGCTTACTATGTATTGCTCATTTTTTGGAATGCTTCTATATCACTTGGCCAACCAGATTGTAAAAAATTTCTCGTCTAATTAAATTCTGCAATATCAATATTTAACAGTAATAATTTACTGGAGGTCCATTTCAAAATTTGTATATCGCAGAATTGTCGGTGAAATTTGTAGAGCGCGGAACAATAGAGGCTCAATTTTTTGCCTGCCAACATGAGAGCCCCCGATCCAAAAAATTGGCTAACTATGGAATTAATACGGAATCGATACGGGACAATAAAAGTGCAATGTTCAACCAACCAACCTACAAATCCACCTATCTATTTGTATATCGCGGGTGATATTTGTAGGACACAGAACAATAGAGGCTCAATTTTAAGCCCATCGGCCCAAGAACCCGCAATCGAAAAAGTGCCTAAGTATGGAATGAGGGATCTGCAAATGTTGTATAAAATCTTATGTCCATAATTTATAAAAGTACATGTCTACTATGTATTGTTCATTTGTCGCAAAACTTTTAAATAACTCGCCTAACCAGATTGTAAAAACTCTCTCGTCTAATAAAATTCTTCAATATCAATATGTAATATTAATAATTGAGTATTGAAAATAATGTTTTTAGACATGTTAGATAGTTGATAGCATGGAACTCCAAGTGCTATTTGGAGGACACAGAACAATGAAAGTGCAATGTTGAGCTATCCATCCCATAGGTCCACTTGTCAATTTACAAATTCCGTGACATACAAATGGACGGCCCATGTCAGTGAGATGCAATATTACCATCGACCATTCACGTCTCCTGGGTATATCTTCTACCCTTTTTATTTTGTAACCTGCCCCACCACTTTCCATTGGTATATCTTTGAATCGGTTTCGCCATTATCGCTTCCTTTGTGCTTGTTTCCATATATGCAATAATTAATCTTTAATTATAGTAGCCATCCTATAGGAACCATTAACATTGTCATTAATGTTCGAAAATTAGGAGAAGATTTGTCATTACTATGAATTAAACTAAGATTTGCACACAAGTATGTTATCCTTTCCAAGCATTCATTTGAAAGGTGATGCAATCATTTTTTTGGGTGCGCGAACGGGTTGGTGCTTCTAAGAAATTTTTAATTCTTAATCTCTTTTCTCTGTCAACGCCACCTTCGCACTTTTTTCTAATTGTGAAATTAGTCAGCTGTCATGGTGACAACTCATTCCGCACGAGACCTGGAAACTGTCATTGATCAGCGAAAGGCTCGAGGAGATATTACATTGATAGGCATTAAACCACAATTTGCACAGGGTTATATTATCCCTCCCCGATTTTCATTTCAAACATCGTCTCCAAAAAACGGAAATTTTTAATAACTTTTGTCAGCAGTTCTCTCCACACACAGTAAACACATTGGGGCATAATGGTCAGAGGTTCCACTATTCCAGGTCATATTCTTACTATTCATCTCCCTCCGCCTAGGAGCAAATAAGGAGATGGTCCCTTGGTACACTAAGAGATATATTTCAAGCCAAAAAATTCCATGGAAATCCTGGGTCCTCAGACAACCTGCCCACTTGCAATCATGGTTGTTGTAGAATTTGACGCCATGAATTGCAAGCCGAAAGAAGATGATCGGATGGACGATGATATGGAAATGGATGGTGGCAATGTAGAGAATCTTCCCACTCCTGCACCCAAATTGAAATCAACCATAACAAATGAAACTTTCTGTCTCAGTGATCGCGGTCATGACAACACAAAAATATGTTTTAGAAAAGAAATCAATGGTGAACGCAACAACCACTTTGTAGCGCGAAAGTAGGAATTCTATAGTTCCAAATTAGTTTGTTCTGGGTGGAAGAGTTTCACTGGAAAGCAATGATATGTTGATGCTCCTAGAGATATATTTCATGCCAACAAATTATTGATTAACATCTTCGGGAATCAGGTCCAAAACTCTCACTCCTGCAAGGCATTTTCCTACTAGTCATCTCCTTCTGCCAAAAATGGACTAACTTGGGCCTCTGGAATTGCACTTGCAAGCTGTGCTACTGAAGTTTTTGGACTATGCAGAGATGGTTTCAGCTAAGGGATATTCCACTTGCCCTGCAACCATTTTCGTCTTCTTCCTCAAGGGAATCTTGTGAAAAATATCAATTTCAACATAGGGTGATTCATCGAGGAGAAAACTGGAAAGATCTTGCATATTGCAGATCCCGTGCCTGTGTTTGTCGTAGATACCTTCAATGTTTTGGCCCGAACAACTGGGTCCAATTTCTAAGGATAGATATACAATAACCGATGTTTTTCTTATTTTTTTAAATCGATTTGCTATTAAAAAACATTTTCCTTTGAATCTTCGTTACTGCCTCTTTTCTGGGTTTAATGAATGTTCTAATTGGTATGGTTAGGTGCTCTCGTACTTGTTCAATATTGTGTTTACTTAGATTATTTTTTTTCTAAGATGGAACATCTAACAATTATATGCCAATGTACTGTGTGAATCCACCATCTTTTTATGCAAACAAAAAATGGAATACATAGTTTCAAACCAATGTTGAATTGTATTCATAATGCAGATAGAACATAGCAATACCAATGCACAATGTTGCAACAAAATCATTATTCTTGTTTCTAGAATGCAATTATTATTAATTTTTGTTGCTAACAACCCATAATGAAATAAGTTTGATACTTGAATTAATATGTCGCACTCATGGGAGATTGTATCAAAAACGCAGTTACAGTCACACGTTCCAATAATGAAGTTTAGTAGTTAATTTAATATGTTACAGTCATGGAAAAATGTATCAAGAGCATAGTTACACGCGCACGTTGCAATAAAATCTAATCTTCAACAACGCATTTGCTGGAAATTAGTAGAACATCATGGTTTTGCAACAATGGGGCTTCTTTGAAACCAATTTGCGCTTACGAAAACTACCTTCCGCCTTTCTATTTTCCCACTATTTTATTGCCTCTAGTATTTTCGCCGATTCATGCGTTTCACTGAAAACTTTACATAAATACAATTTAACCATTGGGTCCTCGCATATTTAGTGGAAATATTGTCACCCCATTTTGAATCTCATCTATCCACTTTCCATACTTCTCCATTTGTTGAAATTTCTTTGGCAGATCGTCGGTTTTGCGGGTTGAAGAAATATTCAGTTTGTAGGCATTGTTTCCTGTGCCTGCGCCCCTTTATAATTAGCAGTTGGAAATTATATATAAGATATTATTGCTACTCATGCAATTATCAATTTCCCCATTCCATACTTAGCCACTTTGCCGCAATTATGCAAAAATACAAAATGACTGCTGAACTGCCCCATCGTGATCTCTTCTGTTTTACACATTTTGCACCCAAAAATTTTGAAACATGAAATTTGACCATGCAACACTCGATTGTCCTGACTATCCCTATAACCCTTTTTTTAATCCCGTCCAACCACTTTTCAGAGCTTGCCATTCTTTCCTTTCTCTTCGTCGTCTCTGTCACCTTCGCACTTGTCTATAATAAAAGAAAATAAAAAGTTATATATATATATATATATCTTATTTCTAAATATGGAATTATTGGCATTTAATTCTAACAGGTCATCATGCAGAAACCATATAGATTGTCATTGATGGGCAAAAGGCTCGAGGACATCTCATATTGATGCGCATTAAACCAAAATTTTTGGGGGGATTATATTATCCCTTCCAAGTGTTCATTTGAAAATCATGAAATCCTGTTCACAAGGCGTGGCCTTCGCACGTTCACGAAACCTCCATTCCTTAATTTCCCTTCGTCGTACCCACCACCTTCACATTTCTAAATATGCAATAAATAAAATTTACTACTAACAGTTCATCATGCACCACCAATACAGATTGTCATTAATCAGTGAAAGGCTCGAGGAGCTTTCCCATTCATAAGAACTTAACCAAGATTTACCGAAAAGTTACATTATCGGCTCCAACTATTCATTTAAACCATCATTTGTAGCAAAGAAACCTTTTCATAAACCTATGGCATCAACTCGACAACAGTTCCATGGAGATACAATGAACAGCTTCGGGTGTGAGGACCATAACTTCCACTAGTCTAGGGAATTTTCTTATTACTCAACCTCTGCCGTAGAGAACCAAGTAATTTGGACCTTTGGGATTTCTCATGCAGGTTGTGTCCCTGAGGTTTTTGACTGTAAGGACCTGGTCTCTTGGCGCGCTGATAAATTTATTGCAGAGAAAAGAATTATTCCATTGCAGGACCGCTCTTTTGTTTCTTTGTCACCTCAGGTCTTCCGCCAGATGCTGAAATTGTCGGAGCCAACATTGACGTTCAGAGGAGAAGATTGCAAACAGTTCCTAAAAAAGCATAATAACGGATTGGACCTCTTGCCCCTTTTTTTGGAAAACCTGAATATAGTTCCTGAAGATATTACAAGCATGAAGGTTAGTTGATTTAGAAATCCATTTCACGAAATTGCCTGGTTGTTTACAAGAATAATGGGACAGGAGTCCACAACTACTGTTTCTCACATGGCCCTTTATGTTCTGTATTTCACAGTCAACGAACAAGCCATTTTTGATTGGGTCAGGTTAATTTCCCATGAAATCTCTTCCCAATTGTCAAGCTACAAAAGGGAAAATAAATTTTATATGTCATCCTATTTAGTTTTTGCAATAACACATTCCTATCGATTTCCACCACTGTCTCTGTCCAAGAATGTCAACTATGAATTCCACCCAGTAACATTCTGGTACCAAGCCTTATGGAAGAACAAGGCTTCCCACTACTTTTATGAGGTTTTTAATGGCTTCCTATCTTTTTTCAAAGTTTTGTTGTTAGGAGAAGATGCTCCCCACATATCTGAACAGGCAACTAGTTTTTTGGACAAGAAGGGCACACTCGAACATTTGGATAATTACACTATCATAAGAATTTTTGGCTCCACGGAACAACCTACTCTCCTTCCATGTCACAATACGGACAAAATATTTGTTGCAGAAGTAGCATGCCAATACATCTACTGGTTCAATATGTTCCAATGGAAGAAAAAAACCACATCGGCCAATTGAATGCATGTTGGAAAGAAAAAGTAAAGAACTTGCATCTCATTGTTCAGTCATGTGAATAAGCCATATCGAAGAAAGATATATTATTCAAAAAACTGTCAAATATAGACTTAATCGAGAAAACCTACGAGTTCCAAGACCCCCACTTAATCGCAAACTCGTTTCCCTTAACCAGGAAAGAGTTCGATAAATAGGTTGCTATGTTTAAGACCTTGTCTCTGCAAATTTTTTACAACATCCTTCAATTTGATCAAGCTCACGTCCACGACTGGATAGTCAAATATGCAATACAGAATGAGGAAATTCAGCAGGCTCTCTCTAATCTTTCTATCGACTTCCGGGAATTAGAAAATGGTATTTTCAACATAAAAATCTGGAATGAGATCAACGTCGCCCAAATGAGAGGATACCTTGAAGAATGGCTCAAAAGGCAATTGAAACAGGCAGCTGGCGAAAGGCAACAGGGAGTTGCCAACATTCCAGCAGTCGTGGAGGACATCCTTGAAACCAAAGTCCTCGGCCACATCAATGAAATGACAGCCGCAAGAAAATATCCCAAGGGATCATATGTACCCTCACTGTAAGTTTACTCATTGCATCCTTCTTTGTTTATCAATCCAGTTATTCCAGTTTCTTAAATACAGATGTATAGACAAACACTTATACATTTCGATTTATTTTATTTTGCAGTTATTGCACTCTATCTTCTTTCCACAATCTTGTTTCTTGTACATATTTCTCTAATGGTTGACGAGAGCCCCATTCCCAATCTACATGACAAACGCATTGAAATTCCAGTTTATATGTAACAAACTTTAACTTTTTTGTATATTTCCAAATTTCCAGTAGTATGTAACAAACTTTTATTTTTTGATAGATTTCAAATAAAAATGAATTTTAATTTTAATTTTAATTTTTAATATGTTACAGACTTTTATTCGTATCCTTCATCAGTCTGTATGGAAAATTCATATAGTCTTTTATATGTTACAGATTTTTCTTTTTTTATATATTTCAAAATAAATGGTGCCCAACAATGCAAGCGTCATTTACTTATACCCCATGTTCACAAATGCATTTAAATTTTTATATTTCTTATCTCATCATATATTTTTATCTTTCACCAGTCCATGTGGAAAACGAATTTAAATTTCCAAATTTATTCTTCCACTGTGAACAATTTTTTTACTTTCTTATATACTTTCAAAAATAATTGGTTTGTTGTATACTTTCAAAAAATAGATGATGCTCTGCCTACCAACTCTCATTTTCTTTTTCCCCTTATTTCATGATATACATGTTGCACACAACATTTCCATGATATACATTTTGCACCGAACAATTCGTTTCATTTACATTCGACCCAATTTTCGACAAATTGCTTTCTAACCTCGTTGGCAGGGATTGCGCTGCCACACAACCTTGTTCTTATTAGATATGAATTTTTGTCTTGAAATATTCTCAAAATGTGAATTCAAATACCATTAATTTATCTTCATTTCTATAAACTTAGGTTAACTAATATAAATCTAAATTTATTTATTTTAAAGTTGATTTGGGCTTGTATTTAAAAAAAACAATAATGTAAATATTTTCTTATTATGTACATGACAACATCTTTTCCATAGTGGGTTGTACAACACCTCTTCTTGATGCAATAAATATATAGTTGTATTCAATATTGAAGTGTAGTGAAGTAATGCACTAGTTATATATTGAGTGATATGTTGTGTTCCAATCTCTTTTAAGGAGGATAGGGATTTTGGTGTACATGGTTTTTTAAGCACTCTCAATTTTTTTGTTGTTGTTGTGGATAATTTATATTTTTCATAACATGGACGTATTTCACTCTTAATTCAAATTATAATCTCCGCTAATCATTATGTTATGTCAATGATTATTTGGTGATTTTTTTTTTGTTTGTATATGACATCTCTTCAATAGTGGGTTGTAGAGCACCTCTTGACGCAATGAAAAAATAGTTGTATTCAATATTAGAGTGTAGTGAAGTAATGCACTCATTACATATTGAGTGATGTGGTGTCCCAAATCCCTTTCATGAATGAGTCTAACTAAATGGGATAACTTTTATTCAACGGAATGGAATCTTTATTGGTACCAAGATGAAAGTGTTGAATCAGTTCTGTACTATGGTTATATAATGCGCTAATAATGTTTTTCCCTTCGGAAATTATTATTCATTAATGTTGGGTATGTGTTATATTATTTGCACGAGAAGTAGTGTTTGAGTGTCTACGTTGGGTGCATAGGGGGTGAAGCCCCTTGTGTGGGGGTTCGGAGGAAGCGCCCCTGAGAAAAAACTTTCTGCCTCGGGAAATGTGTCACATATTTAGGTGGTTTTTTGGCACATGGTTTTTGCCGATGGTTTTTATTTCCAGTTAAGGAATTAGGGTTTTGGACTAATCTAGGTCATTGGGTTAGGGTTTTGGATGCCGCTGACTCCTATATGTATATTGTATTGTAAACAATGTAACACATATGAATGAATATAGAATATGTTGGTTTTCCCGGTTTGGGTTTCTAGGGGAAAAATCTATGTGTAATGTTTGTATTTTCTATTGTATTTTTTCTGTTCTTTTACTGAATATATGTTTGCAGTAGATAGTGTACATGGTTATAATTTACATTTGGTATAAGATATTTATTGGCTTCAGAGGGATCCCTTTGTGGTCAAGGGTTTGTCTCGGGACTGTGATAAGCCTTGTTACAGTGGAAGATCTGTGGTATTGATTTTTTAGGTGAGAAGAAATGGCAAGAAATTCGAAGCTGGAGATCGAGAAGTTTAATGGGAAAAGTTTTGAGTTGTGGAAGCTCAAGATGGAAGATCTGTTGGTGGACTAAGATTAGTGGATCATGGTAGATATAGGTACTACACCTTCAAGAACTTCAACAGATGACTAGAAAAATTTAGATCGGAAGGCAAAGAGCACAATCCGACTGTGTCTCTTTGATTCAGTATTACTGAATGTGTCAGAGGAAGCTACAACTAAGGATTTATGGGAAAAGTTGGGGAAGTTATATCAGTCTAAGTCCCTAGTAATAAAACTATTCCTGAGAAATAAGTTGTATAACTTAAGGATGAGATATGGAGACTCGATGGCAGAGCATTTGAACACCTTCAATACCATGGTAAGTCAGTTAGTATCTATTGAGATTAAAATTTCAGATGAATATAAATGTATCAGTTTATTGTGTTCTTTACCAGACTCCTAGGATGGTCTGGTTGTGGCCATAGGTAGTAATACAACTTCCTTGAAGTTTGAAGAAGTGGTCTCATCCTTGTTGTTGGAGGAGATGAGACAAAAGAATATGGAAGGACAAAGCACAGACGCATTATTTGTAAGAGGGAGTTCCTAGGAAAGGAATAGATCTAATTTCTCAAGTGGGAGATCTAAGTCTAAGGGTAGATCTAAATCTCCTAGAAAGTTTGTAAGGGTATGTTGGATATGTGGAAAATAAAGGCACTACAAGAAGCAGTGTAGATCCAAGGTTGAGAAAAAGAAGGGATATGAAGAATCTCATTCTACATAAGAAAAGACCTCCAAGGAAGAATGAGGGGATGTGTACTTGGATTCTTCAAGAACACATGTATATCACGAGGCATGGTTGTTTGAATCTAGTGCATCCTTTCATATGACTCCCCACAGGGAGTGGTTCTACGAATACAAAAGGTATGATGGAGGTAATGTTTTCTTAGGTGATGATTCGACAACCAAAATCATAGGACAAGGAATAGCCAATTTGAGGCACATAGATGGAAGGATTAGAACACTGCCTGGTGTTCTGTACATCCTAGGTTTGGCTAGAAATTTGATTTTTGTAAGAAAAATGGACGATGCAGGGGTAAAAACAATATTTGAAAAGGAAACCTGCAGAATGGTTTGAGGAGCAATGGTGTTGCTGAAAGGAGTTCGGTTTGGAACTCTGTATAAGATGGAAGGAAGCACTATTAGTGATGGGTGTAATAGTTCCATTGTTCATGATATTGGAGTTGAAGAAGAAAGAACTCCTACAGTCTCTGGAGAAAAGGCTATGCTGTGGAATCAAAGACTGGGGCATATCGGAGAGAAGGGTATTTGACTACTACACGGTAAAGGTATGGTTGAAGGTATGTTTAACTTCTCTTTGGATTTTGATTTCTATGAACATTGTATATATGGAAAGCATAATCGATTAATATTCCCCTCTAGTGCAAAGAGGGAAGAAGGAATCTTACAGCTAGTTCACAGTGATATTTTTGGACCTGCGTCGGTCCCATCATTGGGAAAATATGTGTACTACATCTCATTTATAGATGACTTCTCGAGGAATGCTTGGATATATTTCCTCAGGAATAAATCCAAAGTCTTTGACATGTTTAAAGAGTTTAAGGCTCTTGTTGAGAATCAATTAGAGAAAAGAATTAAGGTTCTAAGGACAGATAATGGCGGAGATTTCTTCGGGAATAAATTTGAATAATTCTGTAAGAAGTGTGGTATAGCAAGGCAGAAGACTACTCCATATACACCTCAATAGAATGGATTTGCAGAAAGGATGAACAAGACGTTGATGGAAAACGTAAGGTGCATGCTCAGTGGTGTCAGGCTAGGGAAACAATTATGGGCAGAGGCAGTGGGTACTGCATGTTACCTGGTCAATATATCACCCTCATCAGTGTTGGATGACAAGACTCCACAAGAGGTATGGACTGGTAAGGAACCTTCCCTCACACATCTCAAGGTATTTGGATGTGATGCATATGTTCATGTTCCAAAGGAAAACAGGAGTAAGCTAGATAAGAAGGCCGAAAAGTGTATCTTTATTGGATACAAAGATGGTCTCAAAGGTTATAAGCATTGGAACCTAGAAACTAATAAGGTAGTGTATAGACGAGATGTGATATTTAGAGAAATGAAGGATGTTGTTAAATAGGAAGTCCTACCAAGTAAGGAAGAACCAAAGAAAATAGAGTTTGATTTAAAATATGACGAGTCAGACTCTATAGAAGAACATGAATCAGAAGAAGAAGATCCTCATACTCTAGTATTGAGGAGATCGGTTCGAGAAAGAAGGCTACCGAAAAGGTATAATCCATCTGATTTCCATTCAAATTTTGTTTTGTCTATTACTGATGATGATCCTAGAGATGTCAAGGAGGCAGTGGATTCAGAGGATGCAAATCTCTAAAAAAGGGCCATGAATGAAGAAATGTCATCTTTGGATAAGAATGAGGCTTGGGATCTAGTGGAGTTGCCAACTGGAAGAAATCCCATTGACATCAAATGGGTATTTAAAAAGAAGCTGAATGCAGAAGGAAAAGTGGAGAAATACAAAGCTCGATTAGTAGCAAAGGGTTATTCCTAGGTTGAGGGAATTGATTTTGGTGAGATTTTTTCTCCTATTACCAAGTTAACCTCCATAAGATTTTTGTTATTTGTTACTAATGCATTAGATTTTGAAATAGAACAAACGGATGTGAAGACAACATTCCTACATGGGGATCTGGAAGAAGAAATCTATATGAAGCAACCAGAAGGTTATGTTGTGAAAGGAAAGAAGGAGTTGGTATGCAAGCTAAAAAAGTCCCTGTATGGTTTAAAACAATCACCAAGGATGTGGTATCAAAAATTTGATACTTATATGTTGAGACTTGGTTTCACAACAAGCAAAGAGGATCAATGTGTGCATTTTAAAGTAATTGGTGATCATTTGATTTATTTGGTCTTGTATGTGGATGACATGTTGATGATAGGAAACAACAAGGAGATTATCCGCGATGTGAAAACTCATTTGTCCTCTAAATTTTACATGAAGAATCTTGGTGCTTCAAATTTCATTTTGGGCATGGAAATTAAAAGAGATCAGAAAAGGAGGAAACTTTGGTTAAATCAAAGAAAATATGTCGAGACAATATTGCAAAGGTTTAATATGGAGGAATGCAAATTGGTCAAGGTTCCTATTCTTGTTGGTGTAAAGTTATCTGCGAATCAGTGCCCCAAGACACATGAAAAGGAGAAGGACATGTCACATGTTCCATATGTGAGTGCAGTTGGCAGTTTGATGTATGCAATGGTCTGTACTAGACCAGACATTTCACATGCAGTGGTAGTTTTGAGAAGGTATATGTCAAAACAAGGAAGGAGCATTGGACGATAGTAAAAAGGGTTTTCAGGTGTTTGCATGGCATTGCTAGCTATGGATTGTGCTATGAAGGAAGACTAGGATTGAACACCATGGTGGATATACATGGATTTGTGGATGCAAACTGGGCTGGAGATATGGATCGTAGGAGATCTACAAGTGGGTATGTGTTTAACCTTTTTGGAGGAGAAATAAGTTGGATGAGAAAAAGATAGGCTGTAGTGGCACTTTCAACTACAGAAGCTGAATACATGGAAGCCACTCATGCAAGTAAGGAAGTAGTATAATTACAAAGATTGTGTTCAGGTATTGGGTTGGTACAACAAGCTATAAGGATAGATTGTGATAGTTAGAGTGCAATATTTCTGGTGAAGAACCCAACTCATCATTCAAAGACAAAGCATATTGATATTCAGTATCACTTTGTGAGAGACATGGTTGAAGAAAATAAATTATTGTTGATGAAGGTGGACACTTTGAAGAATGTTGCAGATTCATTAACAAAATATGTGAGCATTGAGAAGTTCTCTTGATGTAGAGGATCCATGGGCATTGTTGCCCTGGATTATTGACTATGTAACCCTGTAACCCCTTGTATGCAAATAAAACAACAAGTGGGAGAATGTTGGGTATGTGTTATATTCTTTGCACGAGACTCAGGAAATGAGTCACATATTTAGGTGGTTTTTCGGCACATGGTTTTTGCCGATGGTTTTCTATTTTCGGTTAAGGAATTAGGGTTGTGGATTAATCCAAGTCATTGGGTTAGGGTTTTGGATCTCGCTGGCCCCCATATGTATATTGTATTATAAGCAATGTAACACATATGAATGAATATAGAATATGTTGGTTTTCCTGGTTTGGATTTCCAAGAGAAAAATCTTTATGTAATGTTTGTATTTGTCATTGTATCTTTTTTGTTCTTTTACTAAATATTTGTTTGCAGTAGATATTGTATAAGATTAGAATTTACCATTAAAAATGCATTAAGATGGAAAAATACAAGACACACTATTGTTGAAAGTTAATGCAGGTTGTGAATATAAACCATGAGACAAAATATAATCTAAATACAAGAAACATCATCAATATAGTAAGTATATTATAATAGGGAAGTTTTTCTATCTAAAAGGTGTCCCGATTTCCATCATTTATTAATAGTTAAAAAACATTTTCTTCCTTATAATATGCATAGAAGTGGAATTCCCTCGTTGTGAATGTTTTTTTACTATAACTATAATCCATTCCAAGTGTACATTCTCTTAAAATAGTATTATGACATTACCATCAAGGGATAACAATTTTTTCATGAATTAGTCGGGGCCTTAGGTTTATTCATTAGGATAGAAAGTATATTCTTAATTTTCCATGCATTAAAGCCAAGTCTAACTTATATGTTAGTTGATTATGAATTGGGACAGTGTTAGAATGGTTAACACACCATAATATAACATAGTATTTCTATATTATATTTTAATGGTGAATTTAATTATTGAAATTTGGTCATTAGTTAATATTGAAGTTACCTAAATGGGATGAAGAACTACCTTGTTAGTAAATAAATTGGGAACAACCTCATTGTAACAGTTGAATCAATCATAATAAAATGATATTCCATCTCCTTTTAATTGTCTCTCTTCTTCCTTGTCTAATCACACGGACAACATTCCACTTGCTATTGGAACTAACTCATTTGTCAACCTTTTGAGGAAAATTTCATTGCTCATCTAGCCATGCCTTAGAGATTTCTTAAAGAAGTCACAATGATATAATATATTGAGGAATAACTAGAAATCTCCATACAATAACTGCGTGAATAAGTGAAACCTTGAGCTAGCATTACCTTATACCTTGATACCCTATTATAACATGCACGAATATCAAGGTTTAAATAGAGATTTTTTTATACGTATTGGATGGATTTATATTGGTGGAATCTCTATGCAATATTTCTTTAAGGATTCCTTAGACCCTCACCATTAGGCCTTTATTTATGAGCCACTAACTTTTAGTGGAAAAGTGTTGTACATGCTGGAATAGATTTTCTAATTCATGGAGAATGTTATGGTTATTAATATATTTTCTTCACAACACAAATATTAAAATCACATTAGACTAGCTCAGAGAAAAGTGAAAAGTTTCCCTCCTAGTTTGCAAGGAAGCTAGGGTGTATTAGATATATGATATAAAGATATCTAATTAATGGGTAGGGAAATCCAAATTGGGACATAAAATTGAAATAATGTAGGTTGTTTTAGAAGGAAGATAATATATATGAATACGTATTTTCATTTTGGATTTAGTAGATAATTGATTTGTAAATTATCATTGATATTTCACTGGAATAATTCGTCACAAGATATCTTAGAAGTTTCTACAAACTCTTTGTTATTTAGTATGTTACTTAAGATTAAGTTGTAAATTTACTAGCTTAGTACTCAAAATACTGAAATAAGTTGAGATTGAAATAAAATATGTTAAAACAAATACCAATCTAGCCCCACAATGATCACAAGATGTACCTTGTGTGATTCGTATTTATAATATGAACACAAAGACACAGTGAACAATAACAGAGATATAATAAAACTTGACTTCTATTAAATAAGACATATGTCAAAAACTGTAAAATGCAGACTGAAACAAGCTTGTTAGAATGGTGGCACTTATTTCTGAGAAGAGATGTGACGGCTATGCTCATTCACAAGAAGATGAGTACAATGAGGCTTTGAAGGATTTTTTACAATAAACATGAATTCCAAAACCCTAGACATCAAAAAACCTAACCCTAGGAGATGAAGCACTAAAATTCATGTGGGCCCTGTTGGGGTAAGTTAGTACATCAACTTCCCGGGGTTGTAACTTTTGCATATGATCCCCATTTAGGGTGCACAATAGCTCGTTACAAAGGTATTGATGACGAGATTCATTTTGGGGGTTCAATCAGAGCCTCCAACTATCTTTGAGGTGCCCGATCATGAAAAAACGATGTTTAGGACCTCAAAATAACCTCGAAAGTTCGGGACCCGAAAAACTTCTAAAAATAGTAAATTTCCAAAACATTGTTTTGATCCAGTTGGAGTAGGTGGGTGGCCTGATCCAGGTGGATATCAGTGGCCACCCACCTTTTCCAACTTGCTCAAAACAATTTTCTGGCAATTTTGGCAATTTACTATTTTTAGCAGTTTTAATTTCCGGGGCCATTTTGAGGGTCTAAATGAAGTTTTTTCGGGATCAAGCTTCACAATGATACCCAAAAGAATGATTGATCCCCAAAAATGAATCTCCTCAATGATACATTTCCAACGGGCTATCGTGCGCCTAAAATGAAGATCATATGCAAAATTTATGGCTCGGGGAAGTTGATGTACCGACTTACCCAAACGGGGCCCACATGACTTTTGGCGCTTCATCTCCTAGGGTTAGATTTTTGGATGTATATGGTTTTTGACATTCCTATTTATTGTAAAAAAGGGCTTTTAGAGCCTCATTGCAATCATTTTCTTGCGAATGCAAGTAGCCGTCACATCTCTTCTCATAGATACGCTGCCACCATTCTAGCGAGTCTTTCACTCTATATTTTTACAGTCTCTGTACATTTATTTCATTAATAGAAATCATGTATTATTGTATCTCTGTGTTTATGGTTTCATCTATGATACATTTATGTTATATTATTGGATAATCGCGATATCTCTGTGCATTTCTTTAATATATCTTCACTCTCATTTCGTGACGAAAAATAATCTGGATCAGTGGTATCGGAGCAGGCTTCTCTTGATTGTTTTTTTAGTGCATGCCCCCGACGAGGTCTGAGTATATCAAGTTGGGTCTTGATCTTGTCTCTCTTGAATACAATCACTCTCGCATGCCCAAGAAACCCTTCACGATGAAAGAAAAGAAAAACGACGGAGCAGACGATCCTATCAATCTGTTGCTTTAGCAAGATCTCACGTGACAGAGGGACGAAATGATGGAGAATTTTCCCCACATCCTTCAACACCTGCCAATAAAAACATACGTATTCAAAAAACAACCACTTTGGAAGCACCTCTCCTTCCAAGGTACAGGTTAATTTTGATATTCTCATATTTGAAGGTAAGATAGATGCAGATGCCCTAGACAAATGGTTAAATATGTTAGAAGTATATTTCTTTGTTCATAATTTTTTCGACAGGGAAAATATCGCCTTTTCACTCCTTAAAGATCTCCCCCATGTAAAACATTGGTGGGAAACTTACTGGGAGAAAAGTTTCACAGAGGAGTCTGGAATATATGGGGCCGAGCCCACTTGGTATTTTTTCGTGGATGTGGTAAAGGAACAGTGTTACCCTATTGGCAACTATGAGGACCAATACATGAGATGGACCACACTGTGACAAGAGAGGGGCCAAGCAGTTCCTGAGTTCACCAATACATTCCATACCTTGTGTACCAAGCTAGGTATCAAAGACTCTGAACGACATTTGGTTATGAAATACCGTAGGGATCTACATAGATACATCCAAACTGAAATGGATTTTCCTGACATCTCATGACTCAGTGTTGTTTATCGATATGTTGTTAAAATCGAACAAAAATTTAAGCACTAGAACAAACGAGAGTTTCGGTCTACAAATCTGCAACAACCAAAGTATGATAAAGATGGCCCTAATAAACAGTGTCTCGAAAATCAGTCCAAGCCACATGAAAATAAGGGTCACGGGAAGACAAAGAAGGATACTGAAAAATGGTGTGATTTCCACAAAATCCCTTGGCACAACACCAAGGAATGTCACTCAAAAAAGTCATTGGTGGCCGAGATCAAAGACTAGGAGTCGAACCCTGATTCAGAATCTGATTATGAAAACACTGGTAAAAGACAGATCATCGACACAGACCCTACTGTTATTGTCACGACCATAGAAATTCAACCAGAAAAAACAAAAGATATTGAAGAGGGGGAGCACCTTTTTCATTCACAGATGTGGGTAAAGGGGACCCCACTGCATTTTATTATTTATAGAGGAAGCCATAAGAACCTCATCTCAACAGAGGTCGTAAAAAATTTGGGATTATCGACAACACCACACCCACATCCATACAACATCGGGTGGCTTTGCCAAGGATGAGATCTCTGTGTCATCCATCAGTGTTGATTGTCATACGACATCCAACCCTTCAAGGATGAGGTATTATGTGATGTTTCCCCACTAGATGTCTGTGATGTTCTCTTGGGACAATCATATATGTGGAAGCACCATGTTATTTATGAGTCTCGACCCCGTAGTGTCATTATTACTTTGGGGGGTCATCTCTACAGAATACTAGAGGTAGTTCCAACTACTGTCCCACATAAACAGTGTTGCAAGGTAGTATCTCATACTACAAAATTCAACTTCTTCACAATATGTTCAAAAGGTGAACAAGAGGATATTGCAACCACTATAGCCTCAACCCAAGCACCTTCTATCCAATAGAAGAGGGTCGACAAGATTGCAACAAAGTGAAAATATTTCGTTTGCACACAAGCATATCATGTAGCCCAACCAGTTGAACAGATTCAACCCCACCAATAATAAGTTCGTGACAACCTTCCACAAACCAAGCAACGCGACATCTCCAACAAGGAAATCAACTCACCAAGATTCATATTTAGCAAATGCTTTCCCCTCTCCCCTAGAAACTCAATGCAATGGAGACCCCTTCTTCCTAAAGAGGGAGGATTGATCTAGTTAGATATCGATGGCCACCCACCTTTTCCAGCTCTCTCAAAACAGTTTTCTGGCAATTTTGACAATTTACTATTTTTAGCAGTTTTAACTTTCAGGGCCATTTTGAGGGCCTAAATGAAGGTTTTTCAGGATCGATCTTCTCAATTATAACCAAAAGAATAATTGAGCCCTCAAAATGAATCTCCTTGACGATACCTTTCCAACGGGATATTGTGTGCCTAAAACGGAGATCATATGCAAAAGTTACGACCCCGGGAAGTTAATGTACCGACTTACCCAAACGGGGCCCACATGATTTTTGGTTATTCATCTCCTAGGGTTAGGTTTTTGGATGTCTAGGGTTTTTGAAAATCATGTTTATTGTAAAAAAATGCCTTGAGAGCCTCATTGTAATCATCTTCTTGCGAATGCAAGTAGCCGTCACATATCTTCTCAGAGATAAGCTGCCATCATTCTAGCGAGTTTTTCACTCTGTATTTTTACAGTCTCTATACATTTATTTCATTAATAGAAATAATGTATTACTGTATCTCTATGTTTATGGTTGCATCTCTGACACATTTCTGTTATATTATTGGATATCCGTGATATATCTATGCATTTCTTTATTATATCTCTGCTCTCATTTTGTGCTGAAAAATAATCTAGATCATGGCCACCGATATCCACCTAGATCAATCCTCCCCCATTTAGGAAGTAATGGTATCCATTGTGTTGAGTTCCCCTATAAGATGAGGAAATTTCTGCTGAATTTGGCCCCGGGTGAGCCACTTTCCTTGGTGTAAGAGATGCCCTATTTTATCAACATGATAAAGTTGGATCCTATGCTCGCGAGTTTCCTTGACCTGTGTGTCCATGATCCAATCAATGGATACCTATTCCATGTAGTTAGGATTGAGCTCTATTGGTGTCAACTATTATTCTATCTTTGAGGTGTCCAATAATGGTGGAAAATAGGGCCGAAGGAGGTCCACATTGAACACTGGGTGCAAGCCAAGGAAGTGGGGAATGTTGAGATAAAAAGAATTGTCACCCACAACCTTGGTCATGGTGTATGATCCATATCAGAGTGGACGAAGCTTCAGATGAGGCTCTTCCAGGTGTTCTTTTTGGAAGTGAAAGAAAAATTTATCTCCCACCTGAAACTGGTGTGGTGCCCAATGTTGATCATGGCACTACTTGTACTTGGAATTGGACTTCTGTAAAATATCTTGAACCTGTTGGTGGATATGATGGATCTATTCATTGAACCGAGTGGCTTTGTTAGATTCGGTTGGAGCATGTGACGAGTCTTCCTGGATGGCCGCAAAGGGTAGTGCAACATCCATGGGACCCAATGGTTGAAATACCAACCCCACCTAAAAGGGGTTATGGTCGGTTGAGCTATGTATGGCTCTATTGTAGTTGTGTTGAACATAGGGAAAACTCTCATACTAGGTGTGGGGGTGCTTGGAATTGTACATGCGTAGAATGTACATGATCATCCGATTGACGACCTCGGTTTGGCCATCTGTTTGGGGGTGGAAGGAAGTGGACTTGGTGAGCTTGGTGTCCAATAGTGACCAGAGGCTTGACCAAAATGTGTTGAGGAACCGATTGTCCTGATATGAGATAATGGTTTATAGGATCTCAAATTATACCCATGCTCATTCAAAGAAGATCTTGTTTGTTTCCCTCTTCTTGTAGGTGGCCAAAATCACCATCTTGGAAAAGCGATCAAAAACCACAAAGACATTGTCATTTCTCTGATTAGTGGATAGAAGGCCCGACATATAGTCCATTGAGATGGATTCCTAGGGGTTGTTAGGATTAGGCAGAGGAGTGTACATGCCTTATTTCTTAGTGGCCGGTTTGGCAATAACACAGGTAGTGTAGACCCGTATATACTTATTGGCACCATGTCAAAGTTTCGGCCAGTAGAAATGTCACTACAGTACTGCCACTGTCTTTTCCATGCCAAAGTGTCCTTCCACCCGATTGTAGTGGGCTTCCCAAATCAACTTTGCTTGCTTGCTTGATGGAACACAGAGGTGGCCTAGATGGCACAACAGGCCGTATTGAATATGGAAATTAGGGATGACTATGTTTTCACCCAACATATTATAGATGTTTTCAAAGTTAGGATCTATATCATAGAGGTGGGGCCATCTAGAGGTCTCTTGGTCACACAAGTACAACACTATGGTGAGTGTCGCAACTAGAGTTCGGTTGATGCAATCAACGACTTGGTTGGTACTTCCTGTTTTATACTTGATGTTGAGGTGGAATTGCTAAAAATATGTAGACCACTTCTGATGGCAATAATTCTTCAATTTTCCTTATGTCTGCATGAATTGCAATGGCTTATGATTAGTGTGGATGTATTTCTCCTTCTTGAGAATGTAATGCCTCCATTGGTGGTAGGCTTGCACAATGGATTACATTTATTTTTCATAAGTAGGGTACTTACAGATGACATCTGATAGTGTCTCACTATGATAGGCCACAGGCTGGTTGTGCTAAATGAGGAATGCACCCACAACATAGTATGAATCATATATCTCAATCTCAAAGGGATGTTGCAGGTCAGGTAATGAAAGAACTAGGGCTGAGCACAAGAATTGCTTCAGATCATCGAACACTTTTTGTTGGGACATGCCCCACACAAATTTTTCCTTACCACCACCCTTGGTTATTTGGCTGAGGGCCCATGCAATATGGGAGAATCCCAACATGAACATACAATATAAATTGGCAAGGCCTAAGAAACTATGAAGCTTAATGAGTGTGGTTGGGTCTGGCCATTCACGAATTACTTGGAACGTGGTTGGATCAACATGCACACCATGTGCATCAACAATTTAGCCTAGGTACTGGACCTTGTCCATGCCAAAGGAGCATTTTTCCAAGTTGGTGTATAGCTTGTGCTTCCGCAGAGTGTGAATATCATGTTGGATATGCTTCAAGTTTTATTCCCATGTCTTGTTGTAGATGGGATGCCATCTAGATACACCACTAGAAAAGAATTAGTGAAAGGCCGCAAGATATCATCCATCATCCTCATGAAATTTGTTGAGGAAATTTTCAAACCAAAGGGCATGATCAACCATTCAAAAAGACCTTCTTTTGACTTGAAGGTAGTTTTCCATAAATTTGTCTGCTCTAATGGGACCTAATGGTATCCAGAATTCAAATAAATCTTACTGAAGTATTTCCCCCCCTTGATTTGATCAAGGAGATCATCGATTCGTGGAATCGGGTATCGGTTCCTGATAGTGGAATCGGGTATGGTTTAGAACCATCCTTCAAGGGGATATTTTGTTGGATGATTCTAGTGTAAAATGTATTCAAATCCTCATATAAACATGCAAAAACATCGGAAAATTTTTTCATGAGGCTAACATACCTGTCTTTTTGTTCTGCAGCTAGTGTCTTGTACAGTTTGACTATTTTGGGTTTTTCAGTAGTCCCGGTGTTGCAGTCCATTACCTCTTCTACCTTTCCAATGGCACTAGACCCATGGAGATGTGATTTGTTTTAAGTTCCACAATGTTGTGGCCAACCACTTTGTTCAACAAATGATATTTTTGTTGATTTTATGATTCATCCTCTTCACCCTCTTGATCTATTGAGATACTGGAGAATTCTTCAATGGTTTGCATAAACCTTTGTAGCTCCAAATCATCACTAAAGACTTTCCAGTGATTTATGTTGTTTGGTATTGTTGTCCTATGTTTGAATTCCACTTGATACTTAATATTTGGACCAATGGGAGGTCTGAAGGTACTGGTAGCCAAGGCTAAACAATCTTCCTTCTGATTTACCTCTCTAGGAATGAAGGATATGTTAAATGCTAGAAATAAGTTGTCAACCAGGTCCCATACCTCGTTCCTATATTGGTTGAGGCTATGTTGTTTATCTTGATATATGTTTTTGACTTGGTTTCTTTGGAATCCCTCAATCCCAACACTAATCCCAGCGCTAGAGCTTCATACTCAGCTATATTGTTAGTAGTCTCAAATTCCATCTTGTAGGAGAGTGTTATTACCTTGTGTGAAAGGGAAATGAGGACTATACCATCCCCATAACCTTCCTTTGTTGAGGATCCATCAAAATACATCTTCTGTTGATCTATTAGTTACCGATTTATGCATTTGCTCACTGATATTTTTGGTTCATCATCATTTAAATGGAAAATATATGACCTGATATCATCCTCAACATCATAAATTGGATGGTTGCCTAGATTCCCATTTAATATTAGCTATTTCAGATGTCAAATCCTTTAATGTTTTGGTCATCTCATCAAGTTTAGGATCATATGTGGTTGGGTTAAAGTAGGCAAGGGAATCTTCCCTTTGTTTCTTCTTGTCTTTATCAGATCTAGCTTCTAACCTGACTGGTGCTAGGATGTTGGACTCAACCTCAATGGATTCTTCTTGCATGGAAAACAAGGTGGTTGATCTTCTCTCCCTCAACATAAGAGATAATTTTGCATCAAACACATTGGCATAAGTGATATTGGCAAAGGCTTTAATTGGTTTGATCTCATCTGGGATTCTTCCATACATCTTATTGAATCTCTTGGTGAACTCTGAAATAGACTCACCATTCTTTCTCGTAAGAGTCCCAAACTTAGTGATGTAATACATATAAGACCTTCTATTGGAACATAAATATTTTTTATAAACCTTAGACTTAGATAAGTTTCATTCTTTTTTAAATAAGGACAAATGCACACTTGAATATCACCATTGATGAAGTCTTCCGTCGAATCCCACGATCTGAAATCCTCAAATTTATGGAGCCACATGTTGGACCTTGACCAAGTTTTGGGAGATCCTTGGTCAAGTTTGACCTATTTTGGGACTTTGATAGCCTGTCGGAGGCGGAGCGAAAGACGAATCAAAGATCACGGGATCTCGACCCCTTTTTGGGATTTAGGATTATGTAACGGGTATGGGATGTTGGCCCATTGGTTTACCCATGTTTAGGCCTATTTTGTAAAGTATAAATAGATGCTAAGGAGATGTAGTGAGCATATAGAGAGTTATGAATGGCTAAGTGCTATATCTATGTGATTGAAGGATTGTAAGTGCTCTATGCATACTATGTGAGACTTGCAGAACTAAGTGAAAGTCATTGTAAAGAGGTTGTGGAAGGTTGTGTTCTTAGATATACCCGGGGAAGGAGGATCTAGTGAGTTGCACAGATATCATGTCCTATGTGGAGTATGGTTATGAGGCTCTGTGCATCTAATCTATTGAAGAAGCTAATAAAGAAGAAGAGTTGGTGGACGTAGCCCCAGGGTGGGGGCGAACCATGTATATGTTGTGTTTCTCTACTTTGTGCAATGTGTTGATGTGTTTATGTATTTACTTGCTAAGTGATTTGATATAGATAGATATATTTGTTTATGCTTTGTGCTAATGATGTATATGGATGATATACCTAACCTATGTGAATGTGATTAGTGCTTGAATCTGTTCGATATAACCTACTTCTCTATGATAAGTTCTTAGATACATCATATCTGAATGAATGATGCGATGCTCTGTTTTATATGTGGAGTATATAATGTTTAAATATTGATGAATTGTCAGTGCTAAGTGCTCTGTTAAGTATTACAATCACAGATATATGTCCCAACTAAGGTTGTAGACACCTGAGTCCTGCAACCACTCCTGCCTCTACCTCGGGTGAGACTTCATTTGCTTCGCAGGTGTTTTCGAAAGGGCCGGTAGTTAGGGTTTTGTTGGTGCACTATTGTAGTGTTGAACCCTGGGTCTTCCCCTGTGTCAACAAATGGTTCTGTTGTTGGGACTGAAACTGTGATTGATGGGAATTGAGGAAGAAGAAGATTTGTGAAAATATACGACCTGAAACTATGATTGTTGGGAACTAAGGATGAAGAATCTTTGTGCAAAGATCCGACTTGAAATTGCGATTGTTGGGAACTGAGGAAGAATAATCTTTGTGAAAAGATCCATCCTAAAACTGTGAAAGATCCTACGTAGATCTGTTTCCCTAGTGTGCAACATTATACTTGACCTTTGAATCTTTGTGCCAAGAAAAAAGGTCAGATATGAAGAAAAGAGGTAACATCTGCAAGCTCTATGCTCTAATAAAGGTAAGAATAGTGAAAAGTTCTAGATCTGAAATCTTTGTGCTCTATAGAGGTAATATAAGTGGAAATTTTTGTTTCTAAAGTATGGATCTAGGTATGTTTGATAGATTATGTCCTAGCTTGAAAACTAGGGCACTAATAGATGAAAGAAGGTTTGATATGCGTAGATCTAATAAGAATAGTGAAAAATATGTTATACCTATGCATAGAAAGAATGTTTGGACTAAAAAGTGGATACAGGATCCTCGAAAGAAATGTTTGCAGGTTAGCTAATATGATCCTAGTGCACAGTGTAGAAAGAGTTGGTAATCATTTAAAAGAAATAGAGGATTAACCCTCTATTACAATTGCAGAAGACTGGAACATCTTGCTAAGGAATGCCCTGGAAGAAGACCTAGTTGTCTTTGTTGCAAAGTTATGGACCATGAAGTATTGGATTTCCCTAGACTGATTTCCAAGCTTGAAGAAATGAACATGAGATAAGAAAACCCTAAGGCAGATCCAAAAACTATGATTATGAAAAAACCCCAGAAAGAATCTGAGAAAGTATTGCTACAGATAAAAGAAACCCTGAATGACCACCGACATGTCATCTTATCAGAGATCTTCAAAGAAAAACCATGCATAGAAGCAAGAATAGGATACTTCGACATTGACTGTGTTCTAGATGAGGAAACACGGGTGAATATCATGATAGAAAGAAATTGGGAAGCTATAGGAATGCCTGCTATGATTCCTTCATTAGGAGGAATATGACTATTCAAAGGAAAGCAGATAAACCTATGTGGAAAGCTCACCTGGATTTCTATGAATGCCAATGAAACTTCGATAGAGGAAGATTTTGAGATTGTTAAACTTATTGAGAACATTTCCCCATTTATCATGTTACTAGGAAAACCTTGGATTGAAAGAAATCAGGCCAGAAGGAAGGAAGAAGAAGAAGTTTTAGTGCAGAAGAAGCAAGAGTTAAAAGATTTCATGACTAGAAGGATCACACACTTGATTGAATAACATGAGAAGAGATCAAAGCTATTTAACACCAGAGACCTAGATGTTGAAGTTGCAAGAACACTATAAGACCCACAGAAGATTGAAGTACCTGTTTCAGATAAAGCAGAAGTATCACCCTCGAATATTAGGAAAGAATCTCAACAGTGTGAAGTAACTATGCCAAAAGAAGATAAGTATCAGAATGGAAAAAGGAATGCCGAGGTGAAGCTCACTGGAAAGAAAGATAGAAAACTAAGTAAAAAGACAACTAAGATCGACAAGTTGCAAAAGGTTCTAGAGGGAACTTCACTGAAGGAGAATTTGCAAAATTGGAGCTTCATCAGGATAACAGAGCAGCGTCACATGACACTTCTCCCTGGAAAAGAAATATAGCCATTGGGACCAATATAACTGTTTAGCTAACTCCCCGAATTGGTAGGAATGAATTTATGGTTTGCCATCAGACCGTTGGACTGTGCCATAATGGACAGAACACAATTAATGAAGGATTCTCAACCGTTGCAAGAAATCCATTGCCAAGTTATCTATTTATCCCGTCACGCCATGCATCGAGAACACTTTTTCTAACCGTGAATTTGAGCCCGCAGACTTGTTGATTTTACACAATGATCATTGCACTATTTCCCTCTATCCCATTGCAGTGTCTAAGTTACTCCTCGAACTCAAAGATTTCCAACCCCAAGCATGTATGTTGGACGAGTTCAGTACTGCAGAGAGAGTTGTCAAAGAATTTTTGATCGATCTCATGACTGAAAGAGTCATGTTGATGTCTACAGGTATACAAACATCATCGACGAGAGGACTACAAGCCTCTCTATCGAATGCTCGCGGATTAGGACCATCCCAACCATCAGTAGAGAAGAGAACCAAGCATAAATATGACCTAGAAAACGCAAAGTTGATTCCATCCATATTGCCCGATTACATCCCACCTCTGGCTGGCGTGGTGAATCGTGATAGTGTGCCAAGAGAATTTGAGTGCACTATGGTCACTACATACCTCCCGAAGGGGATACGCATAGTTCGATCAGAGAAGGATAAGATCACAATGTTGAAGTTCCACGACTTCAGTCTCGGAGATCGAAAGATCTATGGTTTACTTTCCCCATACAAGTACCTAACTAGAACAAAAGGGAAGAACTCAAAGATCATCCCTCATTCATGGATGATGAACCTTGTGCAGTCCACTCTGCTGAATGTCATGAAGATCCCACACTTCGTAAGACACCAGGAAGTCAACGCATGTGTCAATTTTCTACTGTCGTGTTACCATGGCGGCTACTTATGGCTAGACTGTCGCATTACAATTGACCAAACGTTGATCCACAATATCAGAGGACTGAGTATGCAAGGACCCTACATGCAAGAATTTTATCCAGGAAAAGCCACAGATCGCGCATTAGAACATAAAATAAAGGATACATATGGCAATGTTGATAAGGGAACAAGAAGCGATCCATCGAAGACGAGCCTCACGTGACTTCAAACACCTTACAGAGTTTTCGACCACTAATGAAGTTCAACATATATCGACACTTTATCTACATTACAACGCGAGCATATGAACAACAAGAGTAGCTCCAGTCATATTATAAGCTTACAGAAGAATACCTTGAGGAGATCACCAAGGAATGGTCCATTGAACTCCTTATCCCCACTAACCCCGCAGAGATATCTAATATTGACAACCCAGAGGACACTCATAAAGAACAGAATACACCTGGAACCAAGAAACAGAAGAAGATTGAGGAGGTCCAAAACATAACCAACACCTTAGGGAAGACTGCTTCAATGTCACCTAACCGAGGGGGTGGTGACGAAGTAGAAAATGAACATAGACCAAAAAAAGTAACACCATCCAGAGACGAGGTTGACCCTTTGAAGAAGAGGAAGGTTTCCCCCTCGAAAGTTTCTTCCCAAAAGAAATCGAAAGCCACCATAACCAAGATGCATACTGTCCTCACCTCCGATGAATTTGACTTCATCATAGCAGCTCTGAATGATGCTTCACTACATATAGCAGAGAAACAAGGAGAAAATAAAGAGGAAATGTATGATAGGATTGAATTCGAACTCTGAGGGGTACATCAGGCTCTTCATTCTAGCCACACAGTCTCCACTGCACCTCTACCATTGGGAAAACTAGAGTTGGGAGATGATCCAGCCCAACTCCACCGAATAGCTGAGACAGTCAAAGCTCGCCTTAGAGGAGCACAAGAGGAAACAAAAAAATCCACCTCAGCTTTGAAGCAAGTGCAAGGAGTACTTGTAGAGCAACGTCGAGCTGCAGAACAGGAAAATATTTCTCTCCAAGCAAATTTTGATGAATAAAAGGCACAACTATAGCAAGGGAAAGAACAGTTTGTCACAGAGCAACTTGAAGTGAAAGAAGCGGTCAACAGAGCACTTCATTCTGTGACATTCGTAGAAATAAAGGTAGAGCATTGAGTCACACAACAATTCGAGCAACTCATAGAAGTTATGCAACAACTACAACAATGCATCACAGACTTAGAGCTCCGCGCAGTGCCCGAAACCCCACAGGATGTAAGGGATCAAAGAGAAGCAATTGCTCGAAGTGAAGTTGAGAGAATAAAATACCTTTCTATGAAATGTAAGCAACTCACTGTTCGCAATGCCCATACCTACGAACAACCCATTGAGAATCCATAACTGAAGGCACTAGAGTCGCAACTCCAAGAGGTGAAGTATCAAGCCGAAATGATACAAGCATAGCTAAAGCCCTTGTCAGCTGTGGAAATAATGAAGCGATCCCAGGAGCAGCGCACTTCCCAATAGTAGATCCACACTATCTAGAGAAAATTTATGGAAGTAACTCAGAGGCTCCAACCTATACAAGATAAGGCTTACCAGTTGTTCATAGAGGTCGAAGGATCAAAACTCGAGCAAGTTGTCACTACAACTAAACAACACCTAGAGGGACTTGTGAACGAGGTAGTCATCCAAGAGTTCAATGCACAAGAGGTCATGGTACAACAGCAAGTCGAAGCAGCTTGAGCCAAGCTCGATGTTTTTGAAGCAGAACTACCCAGATCAGAGTGACTCGGGAAGAGTCACAGGTGAGTGTTGGGGGCTTGTTGCCCCTTGAACAAGTTTTGGGATATCCTTGGTCAAGTTTGACCTATTTTGGGACTTCGAAAACCTATTGAAGGAGGATCACAAGATGAATCATAGATCACAGGATCTTGGCCCCTTTTTGGGTCCTTTTTTGGATTTGGGATTATGTAATGGGCATGGGATGTCATCCCATGGGTTTACCCATGTTTAAGCCTATTTTGTAAAGTATAAATAGATTCTAAGGTGATGTAGTGAGCATATAGAGAGTTATGAATGGATAAGTTCTAGATCTATGTGATTGAAGGATTGTAAGTGCTTTGTGCATACTTTGTGAGACTTGCAAAGCTAAGTGAAAGTCATTGTAAAGAGGCTATGGAAGGTTGTGTGCTTAGATCTACTCAGGGAAGGAGGATCTAGCAAGTTGCACAAATCTCCCATCCTATGTGGAGTAGGGTTTTGAGGCTCTGTCCATGTAACCTATTGAAGAAGCTAATAAAGAAGAAGAGTTGGTAGACGTAACCCAGGGTGGGGGTGAACCACGTATATGTTGTGTTTCTCTGCTTTGTGCAATGTGTTGATGTGTTTATGTCTTTACATGCTAAGTTATTTGATATAGATATATAGATCTATTTATTCTTTGTGCTAATGATGTATATGAATGCTAGACCTAACCTATGTGAATGTGCTTAGTGATTGAATCTGTTAGATCTAACCTACTTCTCTATGATAAGTTCTTAGATACATCAGATATGAATTAATGATGCGATGCTCTGTTTTATCTGTGGAGTAGATAGTGGTTAAATATTGATGAACTGTCAATGCAAAGTGCTCTATTAAGTATTACAATCATAGATCTGTGTCCAAGCTAAGGTTGTAGGCACCTGAGTCCTCCAACCACCCCTACGTCTACCTCGGGTGAGACTTCATCTGCTTTGCAGGTGTTGCTGAAAGGGCCGGTAGTTAGGGTTTTGTTGGTGCGTTGTTGTAGCGTTGAAACCTGGGTCTGCCCTTGTGCCAACACCGCCCACCCATTAAAAGTTCAAAACACTAAAGGCTACTTTCGAAACGTCGAGTTTCGGGGTTTCTCAATATTAATAGTACAACATGTAAGGACTCCAATGTCTCGATATACGAAATCACAAAATTAGCTTAAGATTTAAAACTATGTTAATTGAAGGATTAAAAGCAATTAAGGTTAATTAATTATATAGCAACTTCGCGTTTCGGGGATCCTGCCTCGAGAAACCACCAAAAGTACCAATATGAGAAATCGTGAAACTCTTGAAGTTAATCGTGATTATTCAAAAATTTAAACATAATTAATGTTAATTAATCAATCGTGACTTCGTGTTTCGTAGATCATAGCTTAAATCAAAATGGGATAACCCAAGGTCTTAAAACCCAAAATGGATTAAGGTTAAACATGATTAATCAAGAGGATAAACTTGATTTATTAACACTTTAAGCAATCTTATCTCCTGTTAAGTTTACGTTGACTTGAAATGCAGTTAAATTCAAATTTCATCTATGCTTTTCCCGGATCACGAAATATCAACCATCAATGGAATTAATAGTTGATTTATGGAAATGATTTCAAATAATATCCTTCTTTATCGCCCAAATATTTTCACTAAAGGAATTAAACGCATTGTTAGGGAAGGTATACCCAGATTGATACGCTTAAGGCAAAGATGATTGTTTCATTTTTGAATTAAATTCTCGTTTTCACAGAGCTGGCTTAGTGAAATAATCAACCTTATGCATTCTCATTCTCTATAACAGATAACAAAACTCTGAGACCTAATACCATGCCCCCACGAAAAGCAACTAAAGAGACTGGTGAAGGTTCAAGCCAAAATACAGATGCTCTTTCCGATACCTCACCTAGAATCATAGACACCATCAAATCCTAGACGCAGGTATTCAACATCCTACAATATGAACTGGTAAATTGCACGGATGATTCAAGTGAAAACAAGAAGGAGGACCTGTCTATCAAATACAAAAAAAAATCTCAGTCAGACCTACATAAGATAGTGACAAGGCCTAGGATATTGCCCTACAACAATATGGTTAGTTGGGCTCTGGACCACACAGATATTTCAACCATAACTATATTCAATACCCAGAAGGTTGCAATTGGGTATTTCAGGCTGGAACATTTGTAGGTGATGTACAAATTATCTCCGGTATCCAATTTTTTTTACAATGCAAATTTCCTAGTAGAGTTTAACAAGAAGGAATGTGACCAATACTAGAAAAACCTTTTCGATTTAATTAAAGACTGGTATTCTCGCCCTGAGAAATTCAGAGCCAATTCCCATGGTATATACCCAGTTTCCACTCTACAACCTCAGATAATGTACATAGGAATGATGATGTGTAGGCTCTACGGGAAATAAAACGCAACCCATTTCTTTCTACCATGGGTACCTATTATACACTCAGTAGCAGAAGGGTACTCTTTTGACTGGGAAAAGATATTGTCAGACAGTTTGGTTCAAGACATTACAATATATCAGTCACTAAGAGAAGAAGGGAAACCAACCTAATTTTTCATGTCGGCTTATAATATGGATGTCGTTTGTTTCATGAAGCCTTTTCCACTAATGGATTGGAGATGGACTCAAAATAGCATCGAACCTATACATGTCTATCATTCGAATCTTTGGGAAGAAAAGGAAAAGGACTTCCTTTATGATATCTACAACTGGGTAGTGGTGCCGATGCACACCACCATTTATGGCCATCCCCCTCCTAGAATTTCAGACAAAATTGTGACTAACCTAGGCAGAATAGAAGATTGGTATATTGTGGAACACTTCTCCTACATCAGGGTTTTTGGTTGTTCATTTCCACCTTATGCTCTGTCGTAATTTTTACCAGATTGACTAGTGTGCTGAGAGGTCGCATGACAAACTATGCTCGGTGGGATTAGCAAGGAGCTCAAAGCGGTATAGAAAAAGGTATGTCCATGTTTTCCCCTGCAGATTGGTACATTTTCCTTACTGGATTTCGATCACTCTAAAGTAGCGGCCACGACCTTGGAAGAAATAAATTTGGTTAGCATTGAATTCAAGAAACATGACCCACAAACGTTCATGGGTAATCACATGTCCAACTGCAATTTAAAAATGTATGAACATGAGGATTCTCCTCAATATGAGATTTTTCGAGGAGTGAGATCCTATCCAAAGGTCTTGAGTCGGGTTTGAGATCTACCACCCGATGAAATGATTACATTTTACAACTTCCAGAGGCACCAAAGAAGTAGTCTCCCTAAAGTATTACAAGGAGGAGCCATGGCATCTCCAGCTGCACAACAAACGAAGACTTGAAACTCAGAAGCATTAAGCTCCAATGGACAGGAAATCCAGGAAAATTTGGAGAATATTGAGGTGTTGACACAAAAATAAGATATCCCATCGATAAATGTATCAGGTGACCAAGCCAAAGACCTAGTAGAGACACTAACCAAGGAGGAGGAAGAAGAGCCACCATCTACACCTGATAAATCAACTATAGACACGGTCGAAAAACAGTCGTCCACAGAAATTAGCAGCCCCATATAGTTCATTACACCGTTACAATTCACCAGAGGGAACCCAAATTTAGAGGTAGTATTCATAGAGGACCTCACACCCATTCTAGTTGAAGAGTTACCTCTTTCCATTTTTTTTTCAGCAAGAAAAGGAAAGTTGTGGTGAAGAGAGAAATACACCAAAAGGAAGGTTCAGCTGTCAAAAGACACAGGGTGTTGATTGATGGAGAAACCTTGGAAGAGGTAGACTTTGTTGAGGAAGTAGCAGGTTCACTAGGGGCTTTTGCAACAACCAACCAGTTTTCAGTCGAAAACTTAAAAGAACGACTGAAACAGAAGGATCTGAAAATAAGCTAATTATAGGTTCAAATGCAGACTGTAGAAAAGAATGTCAGAAGCGAGGTCAACAAGAGATTCGAGCAGACTAGAGCCAATGACAAACAGGAAATCAAACAACTCAAATCCAGCCTCAAATAAATGCACAAGAATATACAAGTGAGCCAGGGATAGGCCACCCAACAAGATGAGTTGGTAAGACAGCGACACTCCAAAGTAAGTTCTATAGAAAACATGATTGTAGATATAAAAATATTCCAAGATCAGGCATTTGAAGTACAAAAAGAACTGGAAGTAGCACATTAAGGTCTTCTCACTAGGGTTGAAACCATCCAAGATTATTTTTGGATGATAGATCAAACATTAAACGACATTTGTTTAAGGGAGAGAGAGGTTATTGCTTCCCTGACCACATTCCAAGAAGTAGTTGTGTCGTCAGCAAGAGAAGGGGTAGCTATAGCTTCTAGGTTTTCCATTTCGGAGTAGACCAGAGGTGATATAATACTAAAGACTTTGAAATCTATCATAACTGAAGGCAGGAAAATGGCTAAGGGAGTGAAGGATTTTTGTGAAGAAGTTTTCCACTCACTCAACAAAGAGTCATTAGGCCTTGATAAAGAAGATAGCTCTGGAATGTTGGGACAGATTGGTATAACAAAACATCAACTTGACATTAAAACAAATATGGAAGAGGCTCAGGCTGAAATCTCACTGATAAAACAGGTTGATATTATTCAAATAAACAAATGGCTAGTGAATCCTAGTCTGCAATTACAGTCTACAGTTTCAAAAAATTGACGAATGGAAGAAAGATTGCCTCAATTGGAAAATAAATTTTATATTTTTGAGGCTAATAATTCAACAAAACCCTCCAGGTTGGTGGCACAATTTGTGGGCAGATGCATTAAATGTATTGAACAATGAAAAGGTAGCACCGCTAGAAACAAATGAGATAACTTGTGTACGTTATCCATTTCGGAGCTAGAAAACTAGAGAGAAAAACACCTATGCGAGCATGATGAGGAGGCTGACAGTAAATATGCAAGTGAAGTGTTTTGTATTTTAGTTTTTGTAATTATTTTATAAATAAGGGGAATTCCAACCATTTAAGGTTGAGAATATTTTGTATAAATATAAATTTTTAAGGTTAATCAAAGTCTGCTTCTTGTCATATTGTAACTAACAAAACTCATCCTTTATGAGTATTAATACAAGTGCAGACATGGATTCCAAATTTTGTGTTGTTTGAGTTATGTGCCCTCTTTGTATTTCATTTATTTTGTTCTCTTTAAGTCATTCCTAAACAAATGGATGATTACAATTTAGTACAACAACTACTATGATTACATTTCATTAGTATTTAATTAGCAAGAAGTTTTTCCTCTGTAGTTGCTATCAGCAAATACAAGACCTGCCTATTATTTAGATTACTATATACTATATTCTTTCAGGGGTGCATTCTACATTTCTTTCTACTATAAAAAAGGTAAGACTCTTCTGTCATTGATGCCTTAGTTTGTTTAATAGTTTTGTAATTTTCTTCTCCTCTTTCGATTTGATAAATTGACTCAAACGATGAAATATGACCTTTGTTTTGTTCATATATTAATTTCATTTGAGGATTTCAGTTTTACACAACTAACGGAAGAAAAAGCACTTTTAAAATCAACTTTCCTTAATTATTGATGCCTGACATTACTCTTTGAGCCTTAAGTTTAATCTCAGGAACAACACCTTCTATCTCCCCATTGCTTTATGAATATTCATCTAATGCATCAATATCTGTAATGGAGGTTGGAGGGAGATCCTAAAACCATTTCCTTACCTCCCCATCCAGGCTCTGAACAAACAACCTCATCCACACATCTACATAGTCAATGTTGAAGTTGTCTGCAAAGATATAGAAGGCTACTAGATGATCCTCAGCTATGTCATCCCCTTCCCCATTATATCTTGGAAAATATTTCATATAATCTGTGGTAGGGAGTGCATGTAAGCCTACATGAAAAACTAGGGGTGCATATCTAGAAAAAATTATGGCATCCATCCTGTTAACTGTCATTTCTTGGGAAATAGGGACATGAGGTTTGATTGGAGATATAGGGGTGGATGTTGAATTGGATGATGAAGGAGAGGTGGGGATTAAAGGTATTTGAGAGTCCTTGGTAATGTGATTCTGAGGGATAGCAAGTTCAAGCTGCTTGTGATATTGGAGAAAGCTAGACTCTTTAGGTGTAGATTTTCCCTTGAGGGATGAGGTATATCTCTGAGCTAGGGTGGATTTTCTTAGTTGTCTTTTTGGATTAGAGACTATTATTTCCTTCTTAGGGTTAAGATGAGATTGTTTGGCTTTGATGTGCTCAGATTTGGATCTCTTGAGTCATTTTTTGGGAGCCATTATTTCTTCTGTGAATCTTACTTAGTGGAGTCTCCAAGTGAAAAGTGGTAGTCAGTATGTGCCTAATATTTGTTCACCATCAAAGGTCAAAACTGATCATTGTCATTCTCCCAGGGAAAATGTTCAATTTCATCCCCGACAACAATGCCAGAAGATGTTGGCCCTAAATTTTTCACCTGGCTGCTAAAGGGAAGAGATAGGCCACCTCAAGTTTGGAATGGTTGGTTTTTTGATAAGTTGGTTTGTTGGTCAGTTGGAGGGTTGGTTTTACCAAGAAAAAAGCATGGTTGGGTTGGCAAGGTGATATGACTGTAGGTCCTCCTTGGCTGGTGGCACACAAATGATAGACAAGTGAGAAAAAATATGGATGAACAAAAGAAGAACAAAAAGAAACTCAATGAATTATCCGCGACAAGAATTCTAAGACTCAAAATAATATTTTAAGGAATAAAAAAATACCCAAACACAATTACTCCTAAAGGTTGCAATGAAACAAATCCTTTACTAAAGCATTAGATTTTTTCCAAGTTGCATGTCAGTAAAAGATGAGTTATAACAATAGCTGAAAGGAAAATGAGATGTACTTTGCACACATAAAAAATTGCATTCAAGATAAGAGAAAAACACATGTAGATTTGAGCATAAAGCACACTATCATCAAGAGAATATTCACCAGGTAGAGAGCTTAATCCAATCATACACTACTACATATTGAAAAATTTGCGATGACTACTTGCGATGAAAGTTGTAAATTCTAACCTTGTACAATATCTACTGCAAACTGATATTCAGAAAAGAACAGAAAAGATACAATGGCAAATACAAACATTACACAGAGATTTTTCACCTGGAAACCCAAACCGGGAAAACCAGCATATATTATAT
>ML827192.1:27006-51535 GCA_009831015.1 Picea engelmannii | reverse complement strand
TCTCTCTGAATATGTCTCTCTCTCACTTGCTCAATTTCTCACTCACTCTCTCCCCTGCATCTAACCTCTGTCCCCCTCACTCTATATCCCTCTCCCTCTCCCTTTCTCTCTCTACCTCCAAACCTCTCTCTCTCCCCCTCTCCCCCACTACCTCCCTCTCTCTCTCTCTCTCACTCACTTTTGATCTCACTCTCACCCTCTCTATCCCCCCCCTTCTACCCCTTATTCCCTCTCTCCCTCTTTCCCTTTGTCTCTCCCCACCTATTCTCCCATCTCTCTCTTTAACTCTCTCTTTCCATTCCTCTTTTTCTCTCTCTCCTCTTCCCTACCTCATCCTATTACACATTATTTTGGTCATTGCAGTGATCACCTAAAAACATGTGTTCATGTTCCCTAAAACTATTAAAAAGAGACTTTCTCCATGGGAAAAGTGATTTTCTTCCCTCTGCCAAAAACCATATAAAGGAAGGTCGTTGCACCCTGCTATATGCAAGAGGTGAGATGATTCATGATCGTCGCATCCTGCACTATACATGGACTGCGACGTCGTCGCATGCTTCTATTGCATAGGGTGTGATGATGCTTAAAGCATGGGAAAAGTCAAATTTCATGAATGTTCTAGAAGGGATCTTCTAGAAGATGAGGTGGCCTCCGATCGGTTTGGATATTACTGGCTTCTCTGATTTGGTGGGATAATCCTAATCTCCTCATCCATCTCTCTTTCACACTATATAAGGAGGGATCTCTCATGGAAAAGACTAAGGTTGAATAGGCTAATATTTGTATGGAGATTTCTAATTCAGATTATGCTTGAGAGCTTTGGTTTAGTTCTTCAAGTGAGATGGTAGATCTTATTCATTCAAGACATTGGAGCAAAGGTGTGTGGGTTGGAGAAAAGAGCCATCAAAAGGGGACCTTGCAACATCAAGGAATAAGTTGTAGTCTCCACTTTCTATTCACTTAATACAGTAATTCATTTCTTCCCTATATAAGCATCTTGTTTTCTATTGTATAATTCCTTGATCATATACATAGACTTCGTTAGAATATATAGATATGTGTTCCTCTTCTTTGTTGGTTTGTGATTTTTGGACAGGCTTACTATTCTGCAAACTCAAGGAAGGAGCTACAAAGATGACACTAGCAAGGAAAAGCATCGGTTAAAAGACACATCTCTTGTAACTCATTAAACTAGTTCATACGATGATTAAGTTTAAGGCGAAGCATGCATTCTGTTATTTTTTGTTCTAGTTTCCGGTGGGATATAGGGAGATCTATTTATGTCCGCATTTACCGATTAATATGATAATAAAATTGGCGAACATACTGGGGATACAAATTTATTTTGTTTTTTTTCCTCTTATTTTCTTTTAGCCTGCCTTCTTTTGGTTAAATCGATTCTTTGAGTCTGTGGGTGATCCATTTGGACTCCATGGGTCTGAAACTTCAGTTAGATTTTTTGTCTTCTTTCCATTTTTTCCTTAGTTATGGAGATCGTTGCACTATATAGGTAGACTATGATGATCCTTTGACGTTGTACTCTACTGGTGCAAACCATTGCGATGACGTCGCACCATTCTCTATTGGAAGCCTGCGACGACCCTAGATCGTCGCACTGTGATCCATTGTCACCTGCGATGATTCCTGTAGGAATTGTTGGAGAGAGCCAATTTTTATTTTTTCACTCAGTTTTTCCTTAGTTGCATGGGATGAGCTTCTGATACCAGTGATTTATTGATTTATAGGTTTGAAGCTTGCATTTGATTGATTTTCAGTAATTGGAAGTTTTTCTTTGTCAATTTTGCAAGTTTTGCATTTGATTTTTGTCACGAGGGTATAATCTCTGGATCTTGGTCTTGAGTGCTTGTTTGGAAAAGGGTATTTGATTTGTTTAAAGTTTTGGATTGTTTTTACTTTCCAGATTTCTTGTTGATTGAGAGGCATTTTTTTTTCATTAGACAAAAAAATTTCCTATCATTTTTTATTTTTGTCTACGTTATGAGTTTGATTTGGGAATCGTGTTGAGAATGTGTTACTTTTCTTGGATTACGCTTTATTTTCTTCATTACATCTCTGATTTGATTTGAGAAAGGAAGAACTGAAGTCATTTATTCTTTTTAGTAATCTTTCATAAGAAAATTATTGCATTCAAAATATTTGTTAAAAGAGAAAATTGGAAAATTTTGTAGTTTTGTTTGTTTGGGATTTTGTTCATTCAAAAATTGAGAATTGCATTTCGTAGATGTTTTTTTCAAAAGAGACACCTTCTCACTACTGTAATTAAAGTTCATTGAATTGAAATATTGTGTAATCAGCTCTTCTTTCATTTTATTCGGTCGAGGTCACATACATCATCAATTTCATTTCCATCTCCCTTTTGAGTAAACAACAACCTTTAAAATACAATGTAATTTTAAAATTTATTAGCAACTCTTTTTTTCTAGAAATTATCTTCACCAACATTAGATAGGATAGAACTTTGGAATAGGTTGTAAGGAAAAATCTCCAAAGCATAAAACACACAATAGTATATTGTGATAGGAAGAGTTCAAATCCACTTGCTACATTTTGTCCTGGGAAGCCCTTCTAACACAAGGGTCAATCTTGAGGTCGCATTAGGACTAGAAGAGTTACTCACCCTGATTTGTCGGTCTTGGTGTAGAGATTGTGTATATTATTGGGGGTCACTTGAGAAGAAAATCTTGTGGGGACCTTCTCGAGTTGATTTCGGGCTAGATACCCTACCTTTTTGCATGGATCAGACTGTCAATTGTTTCCTCATGCATCATTGTCATAATTGGTAACCTTAGTAGCCTATCTCTTTAGGGTCTTTACACAAGGTGACTATGGAAGGGAAAGTCTTCATGGTACCTAGAATCGACATTGGCCAAACTCACTCGGGCTCCTTGGAGGGTATACCCACGATTATGTGTGGGAGCTTGCACCAGGGTGTAAGTCTATTAAGAAGGTCATCAACGTAACTTTTCCACCTGCTTTATCCCAGCCCCTTCTTGTCTTTATCTCACGACATTGGATTTCATCACCAACTAGTGACTTCGAAATAAGAAGTTTTGTTTGCTTGGTTTGATGTCTATATTTTATTAGTGAGTGTTGTTTGTTTCTCTAGTTGGCCATATATTTATTTCATTCTTTATTTGGTGTGGCCAACATCGGCCTTCACCGTTTACATAGGATGCAAGGGATACCTTTGGAAGATTTGGAAGGTTACCTCCATTTGCTTCCTAACTCACCAGAAGGCTCTCCTGAGGTAGCATTCAATAACAAATTAGCCTCTAAGATTGGAAGTTCACACTCTTTAGAGGAATTCAGAATTTGTAATTCTTTAGAAGCATTCAAACTTCTCGTAAATTTTTTATTGAGTGTTAGACAAGATCCACATTTGCTTCATATGAAATCATCAAGACAACTTGTTGTTGTAGATAATATTGAAGTACCTACCGGACCTAATGCAGAGGTTCGAGTAGACGATCCATTTTTTCAAAGTGAATCATTTAGAACCTGTGTTCATACTGCCAAAAATTTTAATCCTAGCTCGGGACACGATATTTTTGACACACTAGGAACGAGTTCTAATCAACCTATGGCATCGAAAATGCCTGAGATGTATGTTACCTATACAGTACCTTTAGATCATTTTACTGGCACAACGAGTAATGTCATCATAGTTTTAGACCAATTGCTAGTTGGTTCTCACTTAATTCTTCCTCTCCAGATTTCCCACTCTACTATGGCCCCACAAGCTACGATTGTTTCTACTAGAAATGTAGTTATCACTCAAGATCCTATTGGAACACTGCTTCCACTTAGATCAAATCTGTCACTTCCCCCTAGGTATAAGAATTTTAATACTTTCATTGCTACTCATGCCCAGAATCCATCTGGAGGGTCTAGACTTTTTGTTCCTCATGGGTATAATGTTGCTAGTCATTTTGTTCCTACGCCTACCCAAGTTCTCTCCAGGGGGGATTATGTTCCTCCTCCACCTTTGTCTAGAGGATCTAATCGTCCTGGCCCTAGTGGCTCCAACCTGCTTGGAGGCACCACTCATTCTTTTGCTTCTGGTTTTCATATTTCTGTTGGAGGCCAACCTCAAGTTGGGGGGCAACCTCATTTTGGGGGGAAACCTCAAGTTGGAGTCCATAACCCATTTTATGGACAAAATATACATGTGTTACAACATCAGCCTTGGAATCTTCCTTTCCAAGGGAATCCACAACCGTCTGGGGGGAAACATCCTCAAGTTAATGTTTTTGTACCCCCTAATCTCAAGCAACTGTATCCAGGTTCTATGAATCCTACTTGGGGTCAAAATTTTCATTATAATGTTCCTTTCCAAGGAAACTTACTTAATCAAAATCCTCCACATCCAAATATATTATGACCTTCTAACTATCTTCAGACTGCTTATGGTCCTACTGGTATACCTACAGGACTACTTCCTCAAAACTACTAGTTTCCTCAAGTGAACAAATAGTTTCATTTTCTTGCTACTTTGGATTTACCAGATTTATCTAGGATTTTGAATGATCCTATTTTGCATTCTTCTTATTGGCCCATCATACCGGCCAAATTACCATATGAATTTCCTAAGTTTGACTCGATTAGCAGAAGACCCGAATAATCACATCATGACTTTCCATCTTTGGTGTTCGTCCAAATCATTGATGGATGACTCTATAAGATTACTACTTTTCCAAAGAACTCTCATGGGTTCAGCAACCAAATGGTATATTGAGTTACCACGAGGATTCTTTAATGACTTTAATACCCTATCCATGGAATTCTTAACACATTACCAGTTGCTAATTTGATACGCGACAAGAATCGAAATTTTGATTTATTTTAAACAATCCTCTTCCACTCATATTTCTTATCATATCCATGAGTGGAGGAGGAGAAGACACTTAATCAAAGTTCCCCTTCCTGATCAACTATTGTCTGGGTGGTTTACCAAATCACTCATTGGGCCCATAGCCTGTGATGTCACCAGGGGTGGTGTCGTCACTGAAGAGAAGGTGATTAGTCGTGCTCAATATATAGATCTCGTTTATTCGCAAACAACAACTTTATATGACTTGATCCCTGATTCTCCTCGTCCTTCTATGAATCCTACCCCAACACCTCCAGTAGCTTCTCATGTTGTTGATGGCATGATTAGCACCTTCCATGCTGAGACTCAGTCTACACAAGCCAGTCATAGAAATCCCAAGTCTACCACTTATAATGTACATAATAATCCTACTCCTATTCCTTACTCTGTTAAAACTTCTGAAGTTAATTCGGTTCAATCACCTACCAGCAAAAGTAAAAATAAAAATAAAGGGAAGGGTAAGAATAAGGAGGAAAAAAATAATAATCAACAATCTGAGAAACCCAAAACATAGCCAGTTGATGATAAAGACAAATGTAAACCTCGTTACCCTTGCCTTATTTGTGGTTACGATCATTATATGAAAGATTATCCATGACACACTGAGGTTACTAAGTTCTCGCAAGGGACCAAGAAGCCTTCTACACCCACCATCTTGTCACAATTGTTTCCTTCTCAGCAGCAGGACCAATTGGTCATTCATGGCCAACCCTCTCCCTCTACCTCATCTTATGTGCTTATGTGTACTGGTGACTCCAAAAAGAATGAATTTGCAATCGCAACTCGAGCCAAATATTATTCTCCATCGAAAGAGAAATTTGATGATTTACCACCTTCATTGGTTCAACCTCCTCCCCCAACTTCACCTCCAAACGGTCCTCTTCATCTCGAACGACCGAGCCTGGATACAATTCTTCGTCCTCCTCCTAAGGGAATTGTTTGAAAGTCTTCATTTAATCCTCACACACATGCTACCCAAAACTACAGTATTGTGGAATACCTTGCGCAAGAACCCTCTATGACATCAGCTCTTGAAGTCCTTCAAAGTTGTCTTACTCAACATAAGGCTTTGTTAAAGAATATTGGTGTAATTGATCCTACCGATACCAATTTGATAATATTTGACTTGGAAGATCATATTCCAAGGCTTCCTCCTCAATTATCATTTCAGATCCAAGTTATTGTGTAAAATAAGAATATTTTTCGAACCATTATTGATGAAGGAGCCTCGACTTGTGCTATGTCTGTTACTTGTTGGAAAGCTATTGTCTCTCCTACCCTTACTGAGTCACACAATACTCTTAAGGCCTTCAATGGTACAGAGTTTAAACCTTAAAATGTTCTTCCTTCATTGTCTATTACGTTAGAAGGTAAGGCGATTAATGTTGAGGTTGAGGTCTTTGATGCACCTCCTGATTACAACCTTCTACCTGGCCGTAGTTGGATTGATTCCATGTGCGCAGTTGTGTCTACCCTTTTTTGTGTGTTACATTTTTCACACCAAGGAATGGTGTTACTGTCGACCAACTAGCCTTCTTTAATTTTGATTCACGTACTAGCAACATACCTTTTATCTCGAAAATACCTTCCAGTTATGAGAATGTCGGTGTAGGTATTTTAAAATATTCCACCTTAATGGGTACATTTCCTATTCCACCACCCGATATTCCTCCTCCTTTTGTCACTTCGATTAACATGATATCAACCTCTTTTCGTGAAACCCCCGAGTATTATGACCTATTTATAGTACCTAACTCTAGTGATTATCTCTGTTACAGCAACATAATTCCCTTAAGTCCAGTGGAATCAGATTATCAAGCTATTCAATTGGAAAATCCTTCTCCTCCTTCTCTCTATGATAAATCTCTTGATTTGTTCCATGTGAACTTTCCTACTAATGATATGATCATGTCGGTCATGTCTGTGGAATATACTCCATGGGAAGATGGGCATCATCATTCTATTCTCTTCCTAGAATGTGAGACCATAGAGAGTTACCAATGAATTTTGACTCCGTCTACCGTTGTTTTTATTTCTTTGTTTCCTGAGTAACCACATGATGTTTTGTATGAAGGGAGATTGAGTAACATTTCACCTACCATTCCTCTTGACATATCGATTAAACGCAGAGTCATAGAAAATGTTCATATCGGTGCCTCATGTTCTACTAATGAGGTCTGCACTTATAAAGCCCTTTTCCAAGATTTCTGTGACGTTTTTGCCTGGAGTTATGAAAAAATGACAGGTATTGATATTGATATTATTGTGCATGAGATTAATACTTACCCGAATGCTAAACTCGTTCGATAGAGACTTCACCCAGTACATCCACATAAATTTGTTGCTATTAAGCTTGAAGTTGAAAAACTTCTTAAAGCTGGCTTTGTCTATCCTGTGGCTTTGACCGATTGGGTGTCCAATCTTGTTCCGGTAAACAATAAACAAGGCACAATATTTGTTTGTGTATATTATAGGGATATAAACAAAGCTTGTCCCAAAGATAATTATCTAACCACTTTCGTTGACTAGATCATTGACGGCTGTGCCAGGAGTGAAATATTCTCCTTGATGGACAATTTCTCTAACTATAATCAAATCAATATTTTACCAAAGGATCAACACAAGACTACTTTTATTTTCCCTTGGAGAACCTTTGCATACTGGAAACTACCTTTTGGTCTAAAGAAAGCTGGTGCAACTTTTCAGCACGCTATGTCTTATGCTTTTCATGACATTAAGAACATTGTACAACCCTATCTAGACGATCTACTGACGCATTCCATGCATCGTCAAGATCACCCAGCACATTTATGGACCATTTTCCTATGCTGTCGTTATTATGGAATACGTTTGAATCCATACAAATGTGTTTTTTGTGTGGAATCCGACCGAATTCTTGGTTTTATCGTGTCTATACATGGGATTCGGGTAGATCCCTTGAACATTAAGGCTATTCTTAATCTACCTCCTCCTTCCACGCTACACCAGCTCCAAAGTTTGTAAGGGAAGACAAATGTTGTACGTCGATTCATCCCCAACTACGTTTGATTAACGAAAGGATTTGCTCGGCTTATTAAGAAAGGTTACGATTTTGTATGGGACGATACTACAAACAAAGATTTTCAGGCTTTGAAACTCACCTTAACCCATACACCATTGTTGTTTCCACCTGACTATAGCCGATATTATTTCCTATACTTAGCTGCTTCAGACTCTACCATTGCTATGGTTGTAGTCCAAGAGGATGATTTACATGATGAACATGTTATATACTATTTGAGTCAAAGTCTCACAACTACCGAAACCAAATATTTACATGTGGAAAAACTGGTCTTGGCAGTTGTTCAAGTTATTCGACATTTTTGTCACTACATCTTATTACGCAGAACCATAGTCATTTCTTATTACAACCCCATGCAACATATCTTTACTTGAAAATTGCTAAGGGGAAAGTACTCTAAATGGATATTTATTCTCCAGGAGTTTGATTTGGATTTTCAACACACCATGTCAAAGAAGTCTTTGGTTTTTTCCGAGTTGATATGTGACCTTCCCTCTACTAAGACAAAAACTATGACAGAGGATTCCTTACCTGACGAATCCCTCTTTCTGATCAGTTATGATGACGTATGGTATGAATATATTATCATCTATCTCTAGACCCAAACTTTTCAGCCTAATATTTCTAGTACAGATCATCGTCGTATCCGGTATCAAGCTCATCAATACATTATCCTTAGTGATACCCTTTATTGTCGTGGTATTGATTCCATATTTCAACGATGTCTCACCTACGATGAAGCTAAGAAAGATTTGAATGACTGTCACTCTGGAGAATGTGGTGGTCATATGTATGGGCATGCCACTGCCCAAAATATCTTACGAGTTGGTTATTTCTGGCCTTTGTTGTTTAAGGATTGCATTACTATTGTACAAAAATGCCACACTTGTCAAAACTACAACAATAAGATCTGATCACACCCTTCTCCTCTTCACCCTGTAGTTTTCATTGGTCCTTTCACTAAATGGAGCATTGACTTCATCACATCTAACCCTCACTTGACCGGGGGGCATGGATACATCATTGTAGTTGTGGATTATTTTACTAAATGGGTCGAGGGGATGCCTACATTTGATAATATCGGGAAAACTGTAGTTTTGTTCATATTCAATCATATCATTACTAGATTTGGTGTCCCTCAACCCATCATTATTGATCACGGTAGTCATTTTCGTAATTTCATGATGCCTGAAATTATTGAGAAGTTGGGTCTTCTCCATGAAAACTCAACTCCCTATTATCTGTTGGCCAATGGCCAGGTTGAAGAAATTAAAAAAGTTCTCACTACTATGCTTCGACGGATTGTAGGAATTCATAAGTCAAATTGTCACATGATGTTGTTCTCATCATTATGGGCCTATCGGACATCTATTAAGTTTTCCATGGGATTCACACCTTTCCAGTTAGTATATGGTATTGAAGCAATTTTTCCAATTGAATGTGAGATCCCATCTTTGAAACTAGTCGTAGAATTTATCCCTAACACTTTTGTTGAAGAGGAACGTCTTTTGTATTTGATGCAATTAGATGAAACCCATCTTGATGCCGCCTTAGTCATTGAAACTCAGAAAAAAAAAAAAAAAGTGTCAAGGCCCAATATGACAAGTATGTCAAGCCACATGTTTTTTTTGAAGGTGATCTAGTTCTTCTTTACGAGAAAGATTGTGATTTGCTAGGGTATGGTAAATTCGAGCCCATGTGGCGGGGGCCTTATATTTTGAAACGAGTGGTAGAGAAAGGGGCTTATGAGCTGGTGGATTATGATGGAATTCCTTTGAGTAAACCCAGAAATGGGTTTTACTTGAAGAAGTACTATGCTTAAATCATTTTTGCATGAGTGTTGTGTATTTTTAATGTATCATAATCTTGTGTGCGTTTTTTTTTTGGTTCTATCTTTTGAATGCTTACCTTGCATTGTGCTTGGTTTCTAGATATCGGTGACCTAAATAACCTATATTGGCTTTGTTGATGGTGCCAGTCACAGTACTCAAAACTTAGCATCTGTTTCTCGGGCAATCTATGCACCTATGGATGAATTAATCAGTCTACATGGTGTATGCCTTGGTCGTGAAACTAACAATATCACAGAATACAGTACTACAGTTATCAAGTTATTTACTGACATTGTTTCACTTGGAATTCATCATCTTATTGTACGACTTGATTCACAGTTAGTAGTCCTACAATTGAGTAACATTTATTCCATCCAGAGTCCTACTTTGTTAAGGGTATATTTACGAATTCGCCTCTTGGAACGTCATTTTGATTACATTGAATATAAACACATTCCTAGATGTCTAAATACATTAACAGATGCATTGGCTAATTATGTGTTAGACAAAAATTTGAGACATTTATAAAATCCAATCACACTTTGTACATAAAACAAGTAAGTCGGTAAGAGCCTCATATTAATAACGATAAAAGTTTACAAAACATTTTTTTTTTCTGAAGACCAAAATATCAAAAATGTGAAGCACATGGCTTCATATACAACAAAGAATCAAGGATGTTGCTCGATATAACACATGATTTCCCATGATACTCTACAGAGCGGTCAGCCGATGGATGTGGATACACCCACTGTATGGCATTGGTAATTCCTAGGAATATCATCTATTGTGGCATAAGGGACATTCATGGCGAGTCCCTCCAGGTTTTTTTCTATGGTCTCGAAATCAACAGAAACTACTCCTGCTACAACACCCCTCTCCCCTCGCCTCTAGATAAGGGATTAACCTGGAGGACAATAAGGTCCCACATCTGCATTATCGAAGAGAAATCGATTAGTCATCATATAAATAACACCAAAAAAACATTTTATATCATTAAAAATAACAAAAACATTATATAAAAAAAAAATTATTTTTACCTATGTCCCCCCATTGGGAACCTTCCGGAAGAGCCAAGTACGGATCTCCATAGAAGTATGCTCCGGCATATGCATAATCTTCGACCATGAGAAACTGAGTCCTCAACCATTGGAAGAACACATTGTTATACCTGAAGATGTGACCACCTCCATGTCGAGCCATGAGATCTACCCACCTCTTCATCCTTGTATCCTATGGAGCGGGTATACCCCACTCCACCTGCAAGCATAGCACAGGGACCCTTTACAAGAAAAAGGATACCAAAACAGACCCATATCCAAATCGTTTTAACCCACCACTTCTGCACTTGGTAAGTTCTTTCTTCATGCTTTTTAGGACCCCTTTGCACTAGTTGAAGACTTTGGGCTCCATACACTCTAATGGATACTGAAAATGGATCTGCAAAGCCATGTGGGGAGCTGCACTCCCTACCATGTGAGTAAGAGTATAGAGGATAGTTTGGAAAGGAAAATATCAGACATACCTGATAGCTACCTTACTGCTATGTTTCTCAGTACCCGGAACACAATGATGACTGATGTAGTAGTTCATAGGCTCACCTCTGCCTCTGCTACCTATAAGTGTCACCTGTGAACCATGGTGAGATAGTCTTGTTAGGAAATAGATATCCTCGATATCTATAGTGAGTGTGTGGGTTCCCAAATGAAATGCTTTCTCACTCACATCCCACATGTGAACCAAGTACTCCAGTAGTCTCAGTTGGGCTCTCATGCCCCGAATCTTGAAGAATTTTAGTAACCCACACTGTTGAAGGGCCATAACTATTCACAGGTGTTGGGTCACATATTTGTCCATATTTTCATCATCTATAGACATCCATTCCATCCCTTATTTATCCTATTATCGTTCATTTATCATTCCATTTTACATACATTTGCTACAACTTCTCATAAAATGACATATTATTCTTGTTATGATTTAGTGGTTAATAATGATTATTCTTCCTTCATTTTTAATAAATTAAAAACTATTATGCATGATTTTTCTAATGATGGTTTGACGAGTGATTTTATTTAGCAATAGTTGCATCAGTCAAGGTTCCAACCTTCAAATGGCACATGTGAGTTCTAGCTCGTGGTTAACGGTTTTCAGTGAAAAACGTGGCAGATAATGAGAGATGAATTTGCGTGGAATATTGTGAACAAATGAGGATTAATCTCGAAAATCCGAGACACGGGTTTTGTTCCAAATGGGCCCAATTGAGCTCAGCATGAGTCGTTTTCTAGTTGGAGGTATGGTTTGAGATAAAACGGTGGTTCTTTAAAAATGTATTTTTCCAAATTTATAGTTGTGGCCGGTTCTCTAAACTTAGCAATTTGTTTGAACAACCTAGGGATTTGGGGATTTGATTTGTATAAATAAGACCTCTTCAATCGGGAGAGAGTCGGTCATGAGATTATATAGAATTTATTTGTAATAAAGAGCTAAACTTATGTAATTTCTGAGTTTTCTTCAATAATACAAAGGAGCTGATGGATCTACAATTATGTGCAACTTTCTCTTAATCTTGTAAGTCTTTTGGCCACACATGCTAGGTGAGGCAGGGCCCCCTCAATCTGGTATGTGTTGGTCTTATTCATTTACTTGTATTTTTCTTTTCATTGTCTTAATTTATCTTTTTAGAGCCTACCTTTGGCTAATGCATAGAGGTTGTTTTTAGGACATATTTAGAGCCCAACATTTTGGCACCGTTGTCAGAGAAGTTATCAAGGGCGCACAAGTCCAACTGACATTGTTTTTATTAGTTGCATGTTCTTGACTCCGAGGTGAAGGGTCAGGGCATGTAGGTTTCTTGATTGTTTCTTTCTTTGCATTCAGTTTTTAGTTTTTTATCCTAAATCTTATCATTTCTCTTAGTGGTGATGTAAGCACCACCCATCCTACTCACAAGTTGACAGGAACATTTGAAGAAGGAGCCTTGAGATAGCACATGAAGATCCAACAAAAAGATGGCACATAAGAAGGAGACAAAAATCGTTACCTTTGAATTCCCCATCAGAGATCCTGAAGGAGTGGTACAAATGCAAAGCATTCCCCCATCCAATCTACCAAATTTTCACGATTTAGCAAATGAAGACCCTGATGAATTCTTATTTCAATTTGAAGTACTTTGTAGAGGTTATGGTTATTTTACTAATGATCAAAAGTTGAATGTTTTTCCTCTTACTCTAAAAGGAACATTCCTCCGATGGTTCATGAGCCTCGGTGGGAATTCTATACAAACTTGGGAAGACATGAAATATGTATTCTTGCAAAAGTACCAAGATTATTGCAAGGTCAGTGATGATATATTTGGAATGACACAAGGAGAAGAAGAGAGTTTGGATGAATATGTGGAGCGCTTTCAACGCAACCTTCAAAGATCCAAACAAAAATAGATGGGAAAAGAGACCTTGAAAACACTCCTACTCAAAGGAATCCATGATGAATCTTTAGAAATATTAAATTTGATGGGAACATGTGATGTATTTCAGTTACCATATTATGATATTTGTGAGTTATGTAGAAGGTATTCAAGAGGGAAATTCAAGATTGGTAATAATTCTAGTGAGCCTTCTTCTCAATATTTTAAATCTACTGCAAAAACAAGAGTTATAGGAGCTGAAATCAGTAATTCAATTGAAATTTTTTAAGTTGATATCATTAGCTCATTAAATTCACAATTGGATATTTTGAAGGATAAGAAGAAATGGGAGGAACCTGAAGAAATAGTTTGTCTTTGATGCCAGAAGAAACATCTTGCAATGGATTGTCCTTTGGATAGTCTCATAATTTGTGGCATATGTGACTTGAGTCATTTAATGGATCATTGCCCCTCCTTACCCAATATAAAAGAAATATATCAAAGAGATCGAGGAGTTGCAACAGTTTCACCACAAGAACCATGACCTACATGTATGATTCAAAACTCTATCCCTCCATTTCCTTACTCTCACAAGAAATAATTGAATACTCATACACCATGGAAACTGTGACAACCCCAATCTCACTCCTACCTACCTTGTCCACAAGGTTGGCATGTCCCATCTTATGATCCCATGGCTACATTTTCTCATGTTGCATCAACCACCAATCCTCCATACTTTCCACAAGCTCTTCAACAACATCAAATTTTCCCATTAAGGTCATCCACACAAACCAATCATCTGTACTTTCCATACTTAATTTTTCATCAAGCTCCTCCATGCCCTACACAACTTCATGTTCAACCCACCTCACACCCTAACCATAATAAAGTAGTGCAGTATACTTACAGTGTTGACCTGCACAACTTTCCTACATTTACCACTTATCCTGCCTCACCTACACCATTGGAACAAATCCATATGGGCCTGGGTAGGTTGTAAATCCAAGACTTAAAAATGAAGTGTCTTATCATCATCAGCAAGCCGACAAGATCAACAAATCTGATGAAAAACAGACATTGGAACCGAAAAGTGAAGCATCTTCTACATCATGTTCACTGGATATAAATATCTTCTGCATTCAAGAAGATAAATTTTCTAAAGAGATTCATGGTGTAACAACTATAGGAAATCAATGGAAAAAGGACTATATTGAATCTTGGTTTCAATCTGTCACCAATATGCAGCTTCATGCTATACTTTAGCAATTCTTGGCAACATAATTTCAAGGGAAGTTGGTCTTTCATATCCTGGTATTCATAAAGTTGTATTTTTCAGTTGTGGGTATGAGCATATTTGAGACTTTGTTACGTAAGTGGATTTATTAGAAGTATTCTTATACTTGAGTTAATTCATTTTTCAAGTAAAGTAGGGTAGGGTAATGAATGCATTTTCAATAAATGCTTAATGGAATTGATTAGTTTAGTTCTAAGCATTAGTATCCTAGTTTAGAAATAAAAATGAGTCACCTTCAAGAGATCATCATTCAATCGCTTGTAGCCTTGATCTCATGGACTTTCTTTAAAAAATTATCATTTTTTTAAGTTTTAGCAGTTGCTGCAACACGTTGTGTAAGTCAATCTAGGTACTCAGTGCTTGAAATTTTTGGTATGGTCATGTATTCCATTTAAATTTGTATCTTTAAAAACATTCACAACTATTCCGGTCACTTTTTGAGAGCCATATTTCATTTATTGGATTTTTGTGGTTTTTTGGCTTGAAATTTTTACTAAAACACAGTTGGGACAGTCCATTTTTGGGAGACCAAATGGATTTATTTTCAAAACCTGTTTACATCCCAAGTATCCATTTGAATATATTTTTCAAACCAATTTGAATTTTTGAGATTGGGCATCAAACTAAAATGTTATGGTCAAAATACTAACAAGATGTCAAGCAGGCAGCTTAGGAATAGAGTTGGGACAATCACTTTTTGGATGCCTTATTGGATAGATCTTGAAAACTTGTTTCATTGGTATATTCCCCTATGAATATAGTTTACAAATCAATTTTAATCACTCAATTCAGATATCATATGAGGAAGTTATGACCAAAACACTGTCTGCCTGTCATAAATCTGCACTTTGAATAATTTGTCTTCCCAACTGTTCATTGGTAAATTTGACTCATCAATTCCTCTTGTAATTAAAACCTGTTTCTATTGGAGATACCTACAAGAGTCTGATTTCATGTCCAATTGGAATCACATCAATCCATCATCAAACGAAAAAGTTATGCCTAAAATAGTGACTATTGGTCTAGTCCGAAATTCGAAAAACACCTTGTCATGCAGGGTGTAACTGAGCATATTTGGCATATCATCACATGGAATTTTCAAAACCTATTTCTAATGGACATAGACCTCTTAATGTAATTTTATTTGGATTTATAAACACTCAAATTGGATGAGAAACAAAGAAGTTATGGTCGAAATATTGTTGGGTAGTATATGTTGGCCAACACTCTTGAACAGGTATAAAATGAATTTTGTTTCATTTATTTTCTTTGGATTTGTTTTATAAGTAATTACATGTTTTTTTTTGCGTATGTCTTGGATGAAGAGAGCCCGTACACCTCTCTTCTCCATGATCTCACGTTTTATTGCAGGTAAGTGCTTATGTTTTGCAGGTCCTTGGAAAATCAAAGAAGGTTAATACATGCATGAGTGATTCTTGAAGACTTTTTCTCAAATTTTCAAATGGATTGAGCACATAACAAATGGAGAGATTTATGTGCAAACCATACAAAGACCAATGTTTCAGAATTCAAGTTCTATTGCTACATTAACCATGCCAAGAATCCTTCTAAGAAGACATTATGCTCATCATGCTCATTTACTAATACCGTGATATGCCTATACATTTTTTTCCCCTCTACCATTCCATCCATTCCATTACCTTCTTCTCCATTTCATCACTTACATACTTTCCACTCCAATCATTTCTAACCCATGAATAAAGTCACTCAACTCCCTTACCTCTTGCTAATGAAAATATTTCATCTTTAGTTCTTCAAATCCTTTTGTCTATGCTCGCATTGGATGATGTGGGATTCCTTAAGTCCCTCCTTCTAACAAATCTCATGACATCGACTCCAACACATCATCTGGGATTGAGGTTAGAGTTTCATAGTGCTCCGAGACTTGCATACATCAATGGTATATCTCATTGTTGTTAATCATGGGGATTCATCAAGGCCTCTTGATTGAAAAATCTTACAGGTGACTCGACTCCAACAAATCCATTTGTACCTGTCAATATGCACTAAGGTACTTTAGAGCTCATTGTCATCAAAGGTGATTTTCTTAATGTTGGTTAACGACATACATTAATGGTCGGTAATCCAACAATTTCTTTCCATGCTCAACTTCAGCACATTCATTCGCATGGTAAGAATTGTACCTTGGTTTTGTAGCAGTTAAAGATTATGTGATCTAATGGTTTCAATAGTGACTTGCAGCATCATTTGTTTCATTAGTTCTGCAGTCCCTTTCCATTTTCATTTCAGCATTTGATTTTCAGAATAAGAGAAGGAGATTTTTTCTTTTGTAGCAGAATTCTTCATCATGATTTGTTTTAGCAGCAGTAGTCTTACATGCAACCAGTACATCATTTCAAATCAGATTCAGCCTCATTCTATTTCAGCTCTCATATACATCTGTCTTGGCATCAGTTTGGCTTACATCAACTTCAACAGACATCAGTCCATCCATTCCAATCAAATCTTTCATGGAGGTAAAACTTGAGGTAAAATAACATGAGTTTTTGATTTATTAAAGATTTAGGAAAATGTCATGAAGAACCACTAAGGATTTATATTCTCCATTTTCATATCATAACTCATTTGTTACCTCTCTTATCCATCCATTACCATATCAACCTTCACCTCATGCACTCCCAACACCCAAGTCAAGTCCTTCCCTACATCTCCTAACATCCAAGCATGAGCAATTGATTTGTTGTTTCCACATAAGAACCAGAATAGAGAAAGGAAGATTATGATGTCCATTTTCATACAAGCACACTAAAAGTTATAGGTATGGTTTATTTGGTTCATTTCCATGATGTATTCATTCATCTCATGGGTTTCCAATTATATTTTCTAGCCTTTTGACTCATGGTTCTCCTACATATTGCACATCTTCAAAAAGTTGTTGTTGTGGATTCATGAAAGGATACAACATATGTGTTATATGGATTTAAATCATACATGTTATAAGGATTTGATAGGATACAAAGTTAATGGATGTGTCAAGAATGATTATGATGATAACCCTTTCATTAATGCCTAGCCCTCCCATATGAACATTCTGTTTGTTTTTCTCGCTTGCCTATATACATCATTGTTTAAAAGAGGGTTATGTGCTCAAAATATTTACCATGGAAGAATGATAATGGTTCTCTTGGGTGGTAGTATGATGATTTTGTGGTAGCCTCTATTTCCATTATGAAAACACATGTGTAGTTGTCTACACAAATGCTAATGGAAGGAAGTTGTTATTAAAATGGAATTGAAAAAATGTCTCCACCCAAAATTTAAAAAGAAATTTTTGTAGTGGCTTGTTTCAGAGGCACCTTTCCCATAGTTATTGCAATCAACAGAAGAAGCCTATGCTTCCATACAAAAAGGAAAAAAATCACTTTGATTCATTATCTTTTGCATGCAACAACAATCATTAATTTATGCCCATGATTTCATATTCAACCATCTATTCTCAGCATCATAATTTTATTGTTGAAATCTTAGAAAGTGAAGGTATATCCAAGGAAAATTCAGATCTCCATTGTGTACTCAAATTCTAGCATGATACTATAGTCTAGCATGAAATCTATGGCAGAAAAATGGGTCACCATTGGTACATGTTGCAACAAATTTACTTGGGTGTTGGGCAAACTTATTGGAATTTCTAGATTTTGTCATTGGTTGGCTACATTTTTTTATGAGTTATCTTCATTACATGAAGAATGGACCAGCTACTATGCATTCCCAAGAATCTATTTGAAGAAGGAAGTTGACTGTCCACAAGAACCTACAGTAAAAAAAACTATTGTAGAAGCCATTTTCTTTTAAACACATGGGTAGAAATACAAAGGTATGTGGTTCATTTTCTAGGTTCATGATACACTGATGCATGTATTGATTCACAAATTCTGAGCACTTCATAATGATGGTGAAAACTTTGGTTCTTATAGTATTAATGTTATGAATTTTCATGGAAAAGAAGTCTTGTTATCAATGATGAAAACCTGTGAGGTAACCTACGAACAAAACAAGTTGTTTTCAGATCTGGAATCCCATGATTACAAGGCTACAATCCCCATAAGTGAAATTGGGATTATTGGAAGGTATATCATATGGTGTGTGGATTGTCAAATACATATGGTTAAGCATTTGATGGTAAACTCATGACATGTCCAACTCAATCACATTTTGAGATAACATTTGATGGATTTCCAAGATTGGAGGATTGGTATTTAAGCATTGATAAGGTGTTTACAACCAACAGTAAAAGATAATCCTGTACTAATCATTTTGCAGCAAGTTCATGACCAGATTCAAGGTTTGCAGGTTTTTTTCCCATTAAAAATGTTGCCTTGAAGTACAACAAAAACCTATTGAGGTAATTTGATGGTGATTGCATTGTATACATAAGCAAGGGGTACTCAGAGATGATTGTCTTCTTATGCATTAGTTTTCTGTAGAGGATCTCTTTTGAGATTGTGTTTTAGTTTGATTTCATAATGAAGCATGAGGGCATGCTATACAATCAGTGTGGGGTAGAAGAGGGGTTACTATGCATGATGGTTTGTTCTCTCATTTTCCAATCATATTTATTTTTCTCATACATGTTATTTTTCTACAAAAAAGTGCAGAAATCGATTTGGGCATATCTTCCAAATGATGAATTGGGTTGTCATGATTTTTGGTATGATGAAGCATGGGATTAATATGCCTACAAAACCCACTTTGTACTTTGTAAAAAATGTGGTGTTGTCAGAACTGTTTCAGGAGAGTTTCAATTATGAGGAGTTTCAACAACAGGATAGCTTGGGATTTGTGTATTGGATTGTTATGATTTTTGGAAAGAATGTGCATTAAATTGTGACATATAAAACTATCAAAATACCTTCTTCATATGATTTGTTCTTTGCATGAAAATTCATTGTATCAACAACATTCAAATGAGTCCTTAACAACTTGGTTAATGCAATGTATTGAGTTGCATGAGGACATGCAACATTTTCAGTGTGGGGCAGATGTTGGGTCACATATTTTTCCATATTTTCATCATCTATAAACATCCATTCCATCCCTTATTCGTCCTATTATCGTTCATTTATCATTCTATTTTCCATACATTTTCTACAACTGCTCATAAAATGACATATTATTCTTGTTATGCTTTAATGGTTAATAATGATTATTCTTCCTTCATTTTTAATGAATTAAAAACTATTATGCATGATTTTTCTGATGATGGTTTGATGAGTGATTTTATGTAGCAATAGTTGCAGTAGTCAAGGTTCCAACCTCCAAATCCCACATGTGAGTTCCAACTCATGGTTAACCGTTTTTAGTAAAAAATGTGGCAAATAAGGAGAGACGAATTTGCGTGGAATATTGTGAATAGATCGAGATGAATCTCAAAAATCCAAGACATGGGTTTTTTTCAAAATGGGCCCAATTGAGATCATGGAGAGTCATTTTCCAATTGGATCTATGGTTTGAGACAAATTGGTGGTTCTTTAAAAGGGCATTTTTCCAGATTTACAATTGCAGTCAGTTCTCTAAACTTAGCAATTTGTTTGAGATACCTAGGGATTTGGGGATTTGATTTGTATAAATAAGAGAGTCAGTCATGAGATTATATGGAATTTGTTTGTAAGAAAGTTGAACTTATGTAATTTCTAAGTTTTCTTCAATAATACAAAGGAGTTGATGGATCTGAAATTTTGTGCAACCTTCTCTTAATCTTGTAAGTCTTTTGGCCACGCATGCTAGGTGAGGCAGGCCCCCCTCAACCTGGTATGTGTTGTTCTTATTCATTTACTTGTATTTTTATTTTCATTATCTTAATTTATCTTGGTTTATGATTAGTTGATCATTTCTTGCAGTTGTGTGTTGTTTATTAGATTGTTGTTACAGTAAAGATTCAATTCATGTTGTTGTTACTCCTTTTTGTTAATACTCCTTTAATTTATGTAAGAGTGTGGTAGTGATTTTATTTCAGTTGAGTGTATTTTCAAGCAAGAGTGGATTTGATTGATTTTAAGTTATGTGTTTTATTTTATTAAATAGATAATAGTGTTCATTGGAATTTATTGCTTGCATATATTGTGCACAGTAACTTTGAAATAAAAGATTTCCTTGGGTTAACAAATTAAATAGTTGGGCAAATACTACAATGCAATTAATTCAACATTAGTTCAGCCCAATGTAACCATTGTTGTTCCTTTGAGTGTAGTTGTTGTTCATTTGAACGGAACAACTATCATTCCCTTTGTGCGTATGCCGTTCCTTTGAGTGTAATTGTTGTTCATTTGAATGGAACAAATCTCGTTCCCTTCGTGCGACTGTTGTTCCTTTGAGTATCGTTGTTGTTCATTTGAATAGAACAACTTCCATTCCCTTTACGATTATTGTTCCCTTTACATGAAGTGTCGTTCATTTGAATAGAACAACTATCGTTCCCTTTACGATTGTTGTTCTTTTATAAGTGTTGCATCTTTGGAGGCTGGGTATTGAAAACGAAAGGTAAGAACCTACGTAGGAAACAAGTAAAATGATTGTGTCAGTGCCTACCTTTGGCTGATGCATAGAGGTAGTTTTTAGGACATATTTAGAGCCCAACACTAAGTCATTCCCGATGAATTAATATTCTTCTTCATGCTCTCACTTCTGCCATTCCAACATCTTGACCAAGGAAAACCTACCAAGGAACCATAAAAAGAGATTAGAAACATGATTTTCTTTCCTGGGAGTTTTTCCTTGTTGGGTTCATCTTTTTAAATTTTGGGTTGTGTTCATCGTAAGCCTGTGCATTTGCATAGTGCAACGTCATTTCACCCTACCTATAGGGTCACCTGCAACGATCCTAGATCGTCTCAGGTCCCGATATAGGGCACCTACGATGACCTCAACATATGGGTAACCCCTAAAAAATCAACCCAAACCATAAAATTAACCAATGAAAATCAATTTTGAAACCATGAAAATATGAAGGAGATGGAGATTACCTCTTTTGCGGAGACGATTTGTGAAATGATCCACCATGCACTCTGCAATCAACAGTTGAAAATCGAGGTGAAAAAGGGATTTGGAGCAATATTTGGGCAAAGTTACAAATGAAATGGTAAAATGTGATTTGTTACCTATTTTATTGACTTTTATCATTTTTCATTTGCATTTTATATTATTTTTATGCTTTATCCAAACCCTAAAGTCCTAACAACTTTCCAAGTTGTTGATTTTCACAAATTGAAAAAGTCTAGAGGTGAGATCTTGGAACAAGGGTCCTCTTTTTTGGTTTGTTTTTATATATTTGTCGCATGTACATATCCTTTTAGGGTTTTTCAGGAAAAACTCCGAGCAGAGTCTTAGTTCTTTCTCATGCTCTTGAAACCATGAGAATGTAATTGAGTAGTCTTTTGTCATTTTTTTGAACTCGTAATGGTGACACGAAAAATTAAACCTATGGAGTATCCTTTAAGCTCTTTTCACGCTCCTTAAACATGAAAATATTTCTGAGCGACCTTGTTCTTTTCATGCTTGTAAAAGTATTTGAAGAAAACATCTAATGAGAAATAGGTTATCACTTTTTCGGTCTCATTAGATTAATTTACGAAAAAGGACCTAATGGAGTTCTCTTTAAGTGTTTTTAAAAATCTCTAAAATTGAAAAACCCCTGAGTTTTCTTTCTATGGACTCATTAAACAAACATAGAGAGACCCATATGGGATCGAACCACTCCTTATTAGGGTTCGTTAAACATACTCAGAGGGACTTGTCCAAAGGATGAGCTTACATCAACAAGCATATGTTATCCCCCTCAAGATTGCCTAAAAATAAAGAAGTACTTGCCAGAAATGGTGGGGGGAAATTGGGAAATAAATGTTTTTTTGTATTTGTGTTAGTGGCAGTAATAGTCTCTCTTGAACATGACACCCCCCTTCATCATTGTATCTGGGTTCGGAAACACATTTGTCTCTCGTTTGACCATCTGCAAGTTCATATGTTGGGTCCTCCTTAAGTCAATGCCGCCAAGACCATTGTCGTGTTGTTCATATGTTCAATATAAGTCCAACCTAAATGAGCCTTCTATCAAGTTAGCCATATGCAGTTATAAATTTTCTACCATGTCGGCCTTCCCTAAGTCAGTTCTGAATCACTTCATACTCTGATCTACTTCAAATCTGTTACATATTTTGTGTCATTGATGGGGGATACATCAAGGCCCTCCTGTGACAAGTCTTTTCATGTCGAATTCATCACATTATCCAGGAACAAGACCTATAAATCATCTAGTACCTTAGAGCCTACATGCCTCAATGGCAGGTATCTTCGCTTTCAACAATGGGTTCACATCATTGACCCCTGATTGAAAGATTCTATCGAGTGTTTGACTTCAAATCAATTATTCACATTCGTTGGATTGTACTGGGGTACCTTGGGAGTCATTGATATCAATGGTTATTTCCCTCACACTTGTTAACAATTTTCATTAATGATCGTTAATCAAGTGGTTTCTACCATGTTCAACTTCAGCACCTGTGATCGCATGGCCAGATTCGTACTTAGAGACAATGGAAATGAAGACCCTAGATCTTATCATTTTGATCTAGGTTTTGATGGAGTATTCATGATTTGTATTAACACATAGATCCACTTTGTATGTATCGTGTCTATGTCAAAATTTGAGTTATTTTAGAGCATAGATCCACAGTGTATTCTTGGTGGCTATGTTGAATCATGATGACATGGATTCACAATTTATGTTTAGTGGTCGTGACTCACTTGACACTTATTATTAGAGTCACTTGTAGTTTGAGTATGGGAATTCCTACCTCAGAAATGGTATGATATTATGCAGATGCTTATTTGTTTGTAGGTTCCTGATCGATAAGCTCTTTGTTTTCGACACACACATACTACAAAGTATTTTAGCTGTCATGAGTTCGAACTTCATACTTTGGGGGGCATTCTATTACACATTATTTTTTTCACTTCAATGATCACCTGACAACATGTATTCATGTTCCCTAAAAATATTAAATAGAGACTTTCTCCATGGGAAAAGTGATTTTCTTCCCTTTGCCAAAAACCATATAAAAGAAGGTCATTGCACTCTGTTATATGCATGGGGTGTGACAATGCCTAATCAACACATCCTGCACTATACCTAGACTATGACATCGTCACATGTTTCTCTTGCATAGGGTGAAACGATGCTTAAAGCATAGGAAAAGTCAAATCTCATGAATTTTCTAGAAGGGGATCTTCTAGAAGATGAGGTGGTCTCCGATCGGTTTGGATATTACTCACTTCTCTGATTTGGTGGGATCATCCTAATCTCCTCATCCATCTCTCTTTCACACTATTTAAGGAGGGATCTCTAATGGAAAAGGCTAAGTTTGAATAGGATAAATTTGTATGGAGAGTTCTACTTCAGATTATGCTTGAGAGATTTTCTTTAGTTCTTCAAGTCATATGGTGGATCTTCTTCATTCAAGACATTAGAGAAAAGGTGTGTGGGTTGGAGCAAAGAGCCATCGAAAGGGGACCTTGCAACATTAAGGAATAGGTTGTATTCTCCACTTTCTATTCACTTAATACAATAATGCATGTATTCCCTATATAAGGATCTTGTCTTCTATTGTATAATTCATTGATCATATACATAGACTTCATTAGAATATATAGATCTGTGTTCCTATTCTTTGTTGGTTTGTGATTCTTGAACAATATTACTATTCTGCAAACTCAAGGAAGGAGCTACAATTATGACACTAGCAAGGACAAGCTTCATTTAAAAGGTATGTCTCTTGTAACTCATTAAACTAGTTCATACGATGATGAAGTTTAAGGTGAAGTGTGCATTTGTTCTATTTTTTTCTAGTTTCTGGTGGGATAGAGGGAGATCTATTTATGTTCGCATTTATCGATTAATCTGATAACACATCCCCCAGTGCCACACTCTCTCTCCCTCCCTTTTTCCTTCCTTCCCTTTGTATTTCTCTCTCCCCCTTCCCCTTTCTTCCCCCTTCTCTCTCTCTCTCTC
>ML827192.1:0-10203 GCA_009831015.1 Picea engelmannii | reverse complement strand
AAAGCCACCTGCACCATATTAAACTTACCCAATATCAAGTAACTGATCGCATTCAGAGAATGGACGATAGGATGGAACGTATGGAGAAGTTGCTTCAACAGCTGCAACAGGTGGACATGCCGAGATCACATGCCAAGGATCCAGCCCCAATTTCATCTTCTGATGGATAGTTCTCATAGGATCTTGTTTTTTTTGAAGTATGGCATCTTATGTTATGTTATAAGCTAGAACTTATTTTATGTTATCAGCTTGAACATGGTGAAGCAGTAGGACAGCTAGTTAATGCGCTATATAGGATAAAGAGACAATTTCAATTTTGGCAAGCATTCAAAGCACTTAGACGGCCAACAGACCTGGTTTCCTACGGGCAGGTTGAGGCCAAAGTATAAATATTTTAATGTAGCCTGTCCTGCATATATAAATAGAAAATAGAAAGGTACCACCTAACTTACAAAAAAAAAAAGACCCTCGTAGTCTACACGAACAAAAGATTATGTTAAAAATATATAATTAATATGAAAAATTTCCAAAAAAAACAGTTCACAAGAACTTCTCTACAAATATACAAATTTTTGAAATGAAATTTCATAATTAAAGTTTGAATTATAATATTTAATAAATAGATAATACCTAGAAAATGAATAATAACCCATGAGTAAATATGATTATTATATTGAATAATGGTGTTTATAGTTGTTACTTTTTACTCATTGCAAAATAATCATCATTGTAGATCATTGTACTAGGTCATGTTGTAAAGTTTTAATGCGGCGTTTAAATAAATATCCATCAAAATTGCATGGAAAATATTTTATTAAATCATTAAATTCAATTAAGTAAAGTTAATTTTCTAAATTTATAAAATATAATGACAAAAGGTTTAATTTAGATTATGGCTTTCTTAAAAGGTTTAATTTAGCTTATGGCTTTCTTTAAAGTGCTTTTAAATCATATTTTTAAAGGTATATTTGAGTATTGACATGGAAATCTAGAATTTTTAAATAAATGTGTGTATAGTTTGTGTTTAATTAAGCCTAAAGGCGTATACTTATTGGAGATGGGTACAATTAATAATCTTTTAATTTTAAATTATAATTTGATGGTTATGCATTGAAAATGTTGGCATATTTTTAGTGGTCCTTCAAAATCAATGAGTCAGATTTATTGTCGAGAACTTCTTTGCATTTATAAACGCATCAGTTAACTTGTTTACTTTTTAACATTTACCTAATCATATTAAGAAATTACTAACATCATATGATTATCAGGTTTAAATAATTAACTTTTGAAATTCTTCAACTGTCCAATTTCTTCATGCATAAACCTGGCATTTTTATTACTGAATTTTTTTTAACCTGAAATTTTTACTGTGTTTTTTTATGGGTGATAAATCAGTCTTTCGGCATTCGCCAGCCGCGAGTTTGCGGCTGTGCTAGTTATATACAGCAAGCATTTCTACATCACCCATGACATTGGGATCAGCTTAAGTTACGATGGTAAAATGCGTTTTATTTGACGGCTCCATCGGAGAAGCAGTAACGCTTATCATCATAACGTTTTAAAATGCGTTTTATTTGACGGCTCCGTCGGAGGAGCAGTAACGCTTATCATGGCCTTTACCAGCTCGGTAAGGTCTTCGTAGCAATACCTTTATTTCCTCTCTCGTCGACGAATTAATTCCCTTTTCTGCAAACGCGAGCGTTACTCCATACTCTGCCCGGTTTGCAGAGGTAGCCCGCCTGTGGAGCGCAGTGGATATCCTCTGTACATTTGCAGAGTTTGTCCAGCGCGCACCCCACCTTCAGCACCTCCACGGTTTGCCACCCGATACCAAGAAGCCCATCGGTCCATTCGTTAGAGAAGAGGCCATCTGGATCGAGCCTTTTCTTCACGCTCAAAAACTGCTGCAAATCGACAGTACTCTTCTCCGCCAATCCCTGGAACAAGTAACCCCCAGACTTCCCCCAGTGCAGACTCCCACCATGCTTTTCTATCAGCATCTGCTCTATCTCCTAATAAACGTCCATATTCCATGTCGGAACGTAGGCTTGCCGAGACCGATGGTAACTTATCTCAAACGTTACGACGTCCTCGGCAGGGCCCAAATAAGTTGCCGCGGACTTCTTGATCGTTCGCATAATGATTCCTGTCCCATCCAGCACGCAGAGAGACTTGGGATCTAGAGCTCTGATTGTCTTCACGTCCAGGATGGCCTCTCGAGCTCGCGACAGGGGAACTCTGATTTCCAGATCGAATTTCAATTCGCCGCGCGCTCGGCGATCCCACGAACAAATGGACTGGTTCTTCTCTACGATTTGGGTAGGCTTGCAGCCCAACTCGTTGTCATGCTTCTGATGGTAGTGTTCGCATCCACCCGCGGTGACCATCCGGTGGTTGAATCCCACGACGGGATACCCCGTAAAACGAATCCCGCCGTTCAGAAATTGGTTATTAGCACGGTTGTACATGGATGTTTTCGCCAAGTCACACAGTTTGTCTGCATCCTCCGTGGCTTCAATGGCGTCATCTGCATTCCCAAACAATCAATATAAGAATTATAAAGATTTACAAAATTTAATCAAAAGATATAACAACTCTCCATGCGATCTATATTCAATCAATAAATATATACACTGTCTACTCACATTTTGCAGCGCTTTGCTCGACATTGAAGACCGTGGTAGGTTGGCCGGAGGCCCGGTTGAGCCCGTCGCCGGGCATATCCACGGGAGCTCTCTCAATTTTTCCCATTAAAGCCTTCCCATGGGCAACATACCAGTAAATATTTCCAAACTCATGTTTCCTGAGGAAGCTCTCGAGACGATGCTCTAATCCAGCGTCATCCTCCAAGCTCAAGGAAACGGAGCGCTTGAACATGGGCTGCAGAGCGAACGTAATCTTGGAGATGACCCCCAGAGTTCCCAGAGCGAATCTGGCGGCCTTGAGATCTTCATCCTTCTCCGTCAATTCAATGACCTTAGCGTAACCCTCTGACGCAGGCGCAGGAACGACCAAGCGCATGGCCACAACGTATTCATTGATGGCGGAACCCTTACCTACAAGGCCGCTGCCATGGGCACCGGTGCTCACGGACCCGGCTGCCGATACTCCTTCCCAGGTGGTGGAGGTGGGGAATGTCAAGCCCGCCTTAGCGGACTCGTCCAGCAGATCTCGCATAACAACGCCCGCCTCGACCGTGATCGTCTTGGCAGTTCGGTTAACACGTGGGGTGGCTGCGTAGTCTCTGGTGCTGATGATGAGCCCCCCCTCCCCCACGCAGACGAGTCTGGGGTGGCTGTGGGCGAGGCCGCTGACCGAGTTAATCTTCTGCTTTCTCTTTACGGCGCGGGCGACGGCGGCCACTAGCTCTGCCTCTGTGGTGGGAAAGACAGATGCGGCCGCCCTGCAAGGGGCCCGATCTTCCCATAAGCCTTGGTTGTTGAAGATGTCGCAACCTCCCTCTGAGCATACCACTGTGGGAGGGGAAATGCTGCACCCGTCCACGCCTTGTATACTCAAATAAACGACAACCAGGATGAACACCCACAAGAGAATTTCTATGGGAAACGCCATCGCCTCTGTTTACTTTGATTGATTTCGGGAGAGAATATGAGTAATTTACAGCGTAACGAAACAAGAGCGACAATCATGACAATGCGAAGTAGATATGGTCATCCTTCATCACACTAACACTACCACACCACTAGTGTGACAGCGTTGTTGCTTTATTGCATCAAAGTAATGTTACATAACATATTAATACAATCCAGAACTATATTGAGAAACAAACAACAATTTGTTGAGAGAATGTCTCAAAAACAACCCAAAATAAGAGTTAATTAGTTTGAAAGTAATGATACATATTAATATATCAAGCCTTGATTTAAGAGAGATGCATTATCTTTAAAAACTAAGTCAAAATAAGTCAAAATAGAAGCTTATTAATTGGAGAAAATTTCTCATATCATATCTAACTAGATTTAATAATCTCCTAAAATTTAGTAATACAATTTTACTTAGGTAGACACAAATTTTTCTTTACAATGATCAAATTAATAAGTAGTACAAACTTTAATATGATCATACATAAAGATAAGTAGGAGTTATTTATTCCAACACTCCCCTCAAAACTAAAGATGCTCCTTATCAACCAAGTCTCTCTTTTGGTGCAATTAGGGATTTTTTTCATCATGAAATCAAGAGTTTGTAAAAGTTCATATAAAGAAACAATCATCCATTGGAATACATGGTACCTACATGCTCAGCTCAAACACACTAAGAAATCCATTCACTTTGACACACTAAGTAATTCTCATACCACTGGTAGCTCAAACACACTAAGAAATCCATTCACTTTGACACACTAAGTAATTCTCATACCACTGGTATGACAATCAATGAATATTTTGATATTGTCATTCAATGTGACACACACAACAATGGATTTATGCATTGTGCTCCATTTATCAATACTTGACACACATGAGAAAAAAAATTGGAGACCATATTTATGTAGATCCAGGTCTTCTATGACAGAGACAGAAGCTCATCATCTAGAGTAGCACAACTACTTTTCCCAACTCTAATTCTCCATGGAGTAGCACCATATCCTCCATAACTTATTGTCCCAATCATTATTCAATTACATCAATCTCTTATACACAATAAATATCTCATGTATCAAGTAACAAACCGTCATAGCATTGATCCCTATCAACTTTTGGAAGAAAGGTATGCCAATTGTCATAATTAGGTGAAGTTGATATTTTCTCTGCAAAATATTATATAATGGATGCTTCACCATCATGGAATCTTCCCTTGCCTCAATCAAATTGTCGAATTCCTCTTGAACATTGGAAATCCCTCAAATATTTTCTAGCATAACTTGGGCCTTCTCGTGATGACCACTCTTGACCAAGTTTTTGGTCGTGTCTTCAAGGAGCAATGATCCCATCATTATGATGAGTCTTGGAATGGAAGCTAGTTCCAATGATGTAACACCCCAAGGACGTGCCCTAGTTATATTATGAATTGTAATAATGTTTATGAATTGTAATCATGTTTTGTAGGCTGGTGAGCCTAGTGTTGATAAGTTGGTGGGATTATGTGTTTACTAGGTCGGAGAGCCTAAGTGTTAAAGGCCAGGAGCCTATTTTTGTATATGTAATTATGCAGAACATTAATAAAGATTAAACATCCTTGCATGCATACCGACCATGAAGAAAGAGTGATGGGCGACTAAGCTTCCACAAGGTGGGTAACGGAAAAGGGGTTGAAAAGTTGGAAAAAGGGGCTAAGCTTAAGGGTTTAAGTCTTTGAGAATAATAATTTATTATTATTCCAAAGCTGTGTGACAAACATGTTTTTATCCTAAGTGTTGGGAAAGGCATTGTGTGCAAAAAGGGAATGCATGCAGCTCCAGGAAGACAAGTGTCGACCTTAGCGCATGCAGTTAAAAGTTGAAGCATCAACTATGTTGGGGGTTCACTTACCATTTGCCATCCTCTATGAATTGGGTAGAGTCTTTGCGAGTTCCCTCTGTATACCCTCACGCATTTCTGGAAACTAGAACCGTCAAGTCGACCAGTGTATTCCCATGAATCATGTGGCCTCTGTATTCGACCTTTGCAATATTCATGCACGCACCCAAGACCCAAAATCCGTGAACCGTTCTGTGTCTTCTGAGGAACCTGACACCTGAGTAATCGCCTTATTTGTGTCATGTCTTAGAGTGGTTTGTTTCCGCCTGCAGTGCCATGCCCATCCGTTGTTTCTATTGTCATCCATGTGTGAATGAGTGTTGAACCGTTGTTGTCGTCCTCACCTGGCTGGAGCTGAGTCGAGGAGTGTGTTGAAGAAGCGGGTTGTTAGGCCCATGGTAGAAGCGGCAGGTTGTCAGGCCTGTGAGCATCTCTCTCCAGGTGAGAGAGTCTGTTGGGAAGTGGTTTTCTCCTAGAAAGAGTCCAGTACTAGCTACGGAGCTCTGAGAATTCCTAATCCATCATGTTGCCTAGACCCAGAGAGGGAGGTGAAGCAACCGATGGACTCTTCTTGTGAAGGTGTATACTCCTGGGTGGAACAGGCATGTGGGGAATGAGAGTCCATGAGTAGTGGGCGTAAGAAGGCTCCTGGAGAGAATCTTTCTGGTTGCTCTGTCTAGTTTTCCTGTAACCTCAACCTAGTCTAGGATTCCCTTGCCTTGGGTGGAGCTTGGTCCCAGCTTGGGGATGACCCACTACTGAGCGTGATGAGCATCATGGTCTAAGGCTGGGAGGTTTGTGGAAGGTCTGCACGCAGTTGGTGGAGTTACTCCAGTTCCAAAGATAAGTATCATTATGTGTTTAATTTCAATTAAAATGCATGTCTGCGATGCTTGTATGTTTTCATGTATTTCGTTGAATGTATGAATTACTGTTAATTCCATTAATTTTGTATGTTAGCAGTAATCATGTGTTTACTCTGTATTGTTTTGTTAAATATGCATATTAAATATATATGTATGAGAATTTTCCCCGTAGTAGCGTTGCCCGATAGTGGGGTTGATGGTCGGGGACGTTACAATATGGTATCGGAGCATGGTTTCAATGTTGAGCCTACATGGGTCAGATAAGTGGTCTTTGCACCCAAGGTTTCGAGTGGAAATGGTGTTCGGAGGAACCAATTTTGAACCTTAGAATGTTTTTGAGTGCCAAGGGATTACTTGGTCATGTTACGAAGCTCAGGAGGAGTAGCGCTAGAATAAAACTGCAGCTGACGTGGTATTTGACCAAAGAGAGAGAGAGAGAGCTCAACACTTGGGATGTTGGAGCCATAGGATCTGTTCGGAAGGAGAGGAAAAACCTTTACGACTGTCAGATCTGGAGAAAGTGCAGAAAGGGTAACCTAGAAGCACTTTGTACTTCGCGACGTCGGTGAAACTGAATGCAAAGGTAAGAGAAAGGATGAAACCCGAAGCTCTGAAGTCCGAAGGAAATCTACACCGTAGATCATAGGAAAAGAGCATGACCGTTAGATCCGTGTCCAGGAAGGAAAAGGGAAGTCACTTCTGAGCATTTCAAGTGTGGAGTGTGACAAACTCCCAAAGTCCTGAAGGCAGAAGTAGATCACAATCGTCCGTTGCGAAGGACACGCATCAATATATTATGTACTTCGAGTGGAAGTACTTCAGGAGGAGGCAAGTGTTGTGAGTTTGAAACTCCCGAAGCCTGAAGTTCCAAAGTCACTCATAGTCGTTGATCGTGAAGGAGGACATGCGTTGGTGGATCGTGAACTTCGAGAGAAAGCGCTCCGGGGAAAAACGAGCGTAGAGGATTTGAAACTCTCGAAGTTTGAAGCTTTGAAGCCCGAAGAGATGAAGTGGTGAGTCATGATGATATCACCTGGAGGTGATGTGGACACATGGGTTGTGTGCCAAGAGTAAGTGGATTCCGAACCGTGGAAGGTTGAGATGGCATTAGGAACGTGAGGAGTGTCACCCATCTGAATGTGCCACGTATCAGTCGCTAGTATTCCGTCATGTGGCATCTTGTATGAGCAGGGTTAGTGGGGCCCGAGGTTACGTAACGTAGTTAAAGGTCAGAGGACCCATAGTGGCGTTGATCATGATACATCAAGATCAACAGCCAGGAGACATTGCAGGGACCCAAGTTGCATGGAAGCTAATTCTCCAAGGCGGTCCCGCAATCCAAACTGCGGTTTCATTAAGGGGTTACATGTCAGCGTTAGAAGAATTACGAGATGAAAGGCGGGTTGCTCCAAACCACCGTTGCATGCCCCCACAATTGGAAAACGTTAAATGATGTGACGCAATGAAGTGACCAAAGGTGATTGGGAATGTTCAGAGATTAACAATTCAGATGTGCAGATGTGAGATCCTCCGAAGCTCCGAAGTCCCGAAGACCTGAAACTCAGACACCTAAGGTTCCATAGTAAGTGTCATCTGTTGGATGCTGGGTAGACATGGACTGTTGATCCACTCTACTTTGTGAGTTCGATAACTCTTAACTCTGAGAAATTGTTGTTTTGTGCTTTGAAAATCTTATGAAGCCGAAGGCCGAAAGCCCGAGTAAGCACTTATTGATCTAGCGCTTGGTCACAACCCAAGGTCGCATGGGTTGGGGATTGAGAGAAAGGGGCTAGTGCCCGAAAACTTCACAAAGTAGAGCCCTAAAAGAAAATGGAGTTTGAAAGTTTTATTGAATCAGATTTGTTTATGAATGTTGTGGGATTTGTTAAGGAATGATGACCCCGAAAAATTCCAGCTATCTTCACGTTGTGTTTGCAGAAGTTTAACGAGTGCCAGAACCGAATAGAGTTGCCACTGAGTGCAAAGAAATGGAGGAGTCACAGAATGCTTCTAGTTCAGAGAATGAAGCTAAAGGTATGGATGTTCATTTGGGATTTGAAGGGTTGAACTCCAATGGGCATGGAGAAGAGATAGATAAGGAAGGGAATATGATGAAAATCATTGAAAGATTGCAGAAAGATGCCCAAATTCACAGAGCAGATAGCAGAAATCTCATGAAAGATAAGGAACAACAGGGAGAATTCAATTTAAAGTTGATGAAGAGTCTGGAGATAATAGAAAATAATTTGGACAAGGAGAGAGACCCAAGCAAAACAGGGAGTCACCAAACTTCTGAGGGAAGAAGATCAAGAAGTGTTGGTAGACACCATCATCACACCCAAGGTCACTCCAAGAGGAGGGAACTCAATATTTCAAGCCCATCTCCTACCAGAAAGCACAATAGATTTGGAGTGGATGAACTGAAGGGAGAAATGAACAAGATTAAGCCTCCTACGTTTGATGGAGAACATAAGAAGGAGGAAGATGTTGAAACATGGTTGCTTGGCATGAGGAAATATTTCCAACTGAAAAATTATTCCTTTCATGTAGAAGGAAGAATTGTGATGTATCAATTGAAAGGAAAAGCATCCATGTGGTGGGATTAGCTTGTGCAGGTGCAACACATTAAAGAGAAAGATGTCACTTGAAAATAATTCAAAAGGTATTTTGAGAAGAAATACTTGACTAAAAGATACTATCACAGAAAGATGAAAGAGTTCTTTGAACTCAAACTGGGCAACATGACCATTGATGAATACAAACAAAATTTTTTGGAATTACTGAAGTATGTTTCGTTCATCTAAGATGAGACTATCAAGATTCAAAGGTATGTGAGTGGACTACCACCTTCCATTGGTGAAAAGATCCATTATGATGACCCTAATACTATGGAAGAAACTATAAGAAGAGCGAAATGCTTATATGAGCAACAAAGAGAAAATCTTACTTTTCGGAAGGCTTGGGATGACCAGAAAAAGTTTAAGAAAGAGCAGAGGTAGAAGGGAAACAAACCTCCCTTTTTCAGAAATAGTCCTCAAGGACAACTGTAATATACCAGATATAAAATGTATGTAGAACATAAATAAAATGCTAGAAATGGAAGAATAACAACAATATAACCAGAACATTCACCACAATAGCACTGAAATGATATGAGAATAATAACAGAAATAACACTTTGAATCTGAAACCGATGTTCACGAGCCTCTTCAAGGGGGAAACCTCCAGTTGAGCAGAGCTCTATTACAATAATATCCAAGTTAGGGTTCTCATACCCTCAACTCCTATTTATACTAAAAAGAAGCATCTAGAGGAATATCCTTCTAGAAGCATAAGCTTCTATTAGGTCTTCTTACATCCGCCTTATTCTATTTTATTGAAAGGCCTTATTAATATTGACCTTTATTACATTTGAATATATTGGTCTACCTATGTGCGGGTTAGGACCTTAACATGTCTGCCCCCTTAAAAACATCCTTATTCTCAAGGCTTGAGATGAGGAAATTTTTGTAGAATGGTAGATGGTTCCCAAGTGGCATCTGCTGGAGTTGTATCTTTCCACTGGACTAGAACTTCCTTGATGGTTCTCTGATGTAGGCGACGCTCACACTAGTCCAAAACTGTTTTTGTTTGTAGCCAAATGGATCCTTCTTCAGCTAACTCTGGAAGGTTGGTTTGAATTTGGCACTTAGCTCCAATCATCTTCTTTAAACATGAAACATGAAAAACAGGATGTAGCTTCGAATGGCTGGGCAAAGATAACTGATAGGCTACTTGTCCCACATGCTTGAGAACGGTATAAGGACCATAAAATTTAGGCGCTAGCTTCTCACAATGTTTGGCCTTGAGGGAAGTTT